>JAQIXR010000058.1:0-63786 GCA_034700825.1 Quadroppia sp. Gr-Ori-00064 | reverse complement strand
CAATGAATTTCAATATGTTTTTAATGTAAAACAACTTTGAACTCAAGTCAGACATAAATACAATTTTCATATTTTATTATTCATTGAAAAATTGACTCTTTATTCAAACCTTTACCACTCCTTTACCTTTCACAATATTTTTATTTCCTTTCAGATTAAGAAACTAGAATATATCCTTGGTATTATACAGAAGGAATTTTCAGAATCAGTTAAGAAAAACGCAAATGACAGCCATTCTTTTGAGTCCCACATAGTTTTGCACCCGGGCGTATTTAATGTATTAAAAATAAGTTGATTTTGACTATAATATGATTTGAATGCACTGTAAAAATAGTTGACTGGAGTTTGGGATCAAAATATCATGTATTCAAAGATCATTCATAAGTGAAACACAACTCAAAATATGAGACAAAAATATAGAGAAATTCATGAATATATGGATGAGAGAGGAGTGGATGGATTTGATACCATTGGATGCCATTCAATACAACGTTATAATGAATATTAGAAAAGCCTATTCAACGCCGATATGACTTTCCATCTGTTAGACAGACATAGGGACAGTCGTATTGACGCAAAACGCAAAACACTTTATAATAAACATAAAAGTATTTGATTTTGATCTGATTTGAAGACAAAATCAACAAAAATTGAATCATTCGTTAATTATATGTCAAACAAATCTAATAAAGATCTCGATTCTAGTCTTGTGGGCGAAGATCGTAATTGAATTTCAGAAGTGTTTTTCTGCATATTATTTGCTTATAATTAAATCAAACGAAATAACGCTTTTTGTAGACGACATTCAATGCATATAAAGCGCTATTTGTCTCTTATAAACAGTTTGTGTGTATATTATATCCGATATTACATATCATTATTTAAAGTATATTATATTTTTGTAATAAATTGATGGCACACTTGTCTCCATCAGTGGCAGGAATGGTAGCAATCACTCCGACCCTAAATTTCCTGAGAAGAGGCATAAGAATAGGCCTTTTGTGTTCATCCGACCATTGCTTATGGCTTGCGATGAATTAATTTTGTAAGTAATGTTCAGTTATGATGCAGGAACTGTAGGAGCAGTAGGAGCTCTATGTTGAGCACAGTTAGCTCTACCACTAGTTGTTCCGATTTGTTTCATACAGTTTTCCGTTCTTTGAATTTACATAAAATAATGTTATGAATGAACGCAAAGAAAGTTTAGAGGGAATAAAAAATGGGTAAAAATGTTGATGTAATTGAGTTTTAGAGCAATTGAATGAACAAAAGATTCTGTAAAACAGTGTCTAATATTGTCCTAAAATTAACTGAATATTACTGTTGAGAGAGTTATTGTCACTTCCATTGGGAATGGCATATAATTTGACAAAAAATCACAGAAAACAAAAAAATGTATATTATGTTAACTAAAACAAAGTTCGAAATATAAGTAAGCATTCATTGAGCCCATGGATGTCATTGTCTCCCAAACCAATCAAATGTGTTTTTGTCGAAGCCTTAAGGGATTTGAAGCCGATTTCATGTTAAGTCGAGTGCTCTTCGAAGACCTATAATAAGCGAAACATATCTCCAGAGCCTCATAAATATCATTGCATTTGAGGCCCAATGGCTATTGTGAACATTGGAGTCATTTTTACATTATTTGTATGCATTCAATGTTTACTTTGAATCAAGTCTTGTATGTCTTGTTTAACACAAAATGTAAGGACAACTCGACTTCACTCTAAGGACTATTCAATCGCTTGTAAATCACTCTTTCCTGCAATACATTCAATCATTACAGAGAAATATTTTTTACTTAACTTTCAGAGCATTTCTTTCATAAAATTTAACATTTTTTGAATAAATTAATTGAATTGAAAACAAATTTGAAAAAAAGTTATAAAATAATAGAGAAGACGAAATGATTTGTCAATTGATTGTCAAGTAATGAGAAAACGATTTTCAATGTATTTATTATCGCATAATTAAATATCGATGAGTTGGTTGTGATGGCATTGAGTCGAATATACAGTGTATTTGATTTGAATTCAATCAAATTTATGGTAAAGTACTCTAATAATAGAAGAGTGACTGTCAATATTGAGCACTGGTAGTCATCATTTAAGGCACAGTGCATTTTGCCCACAAATCCGCGCTTAATCTCAATGCCAGTGCCTTTAATTCAGTTATCGCCCAAAAACTGTAGCGTAGAGTTATGCCCAGGGAATGACTGCCTGTGCCATGAGTTAGGACTGACTTTATTTAGTAATAGTATATTATTATATATTCTACTCTTAGACCCAAACATGAAATGCACTGTTAATATGGACAGTACTAAAAGCTATTCCCAATATTGCGATTCACAGCAAATATACTCTCACTCTCTATATAAGGATTTTTGGATATCAAAAGTTTTTTGAAGTGCTTATAGTTTTAGTGCCCGTCCATTGAAAGCAAAGCTTATGATTAAAGTGTTGGCAGTTTTGCAGTGTTTATAATCATTAGATTTTATTGAAATTGTATGATATCTGTCATCATTGTCAGCACAGACAGTACAGTCTGAGGCACAAGAGTTGTCCCTAAACTCATGTGCACTCTTATAGAGAGAATTTATACACAGATATAAATTATATTCGTTTACTGTATGTTTAAATCAGTCTAAACATTGATTGATGAAAATTGTTGTGAAAAGTATAACAATAGCTATGACTAAAGAGACAACAAATTCCACTAATGATATAAACACAGGAAACCAATCTATGGAGTAAGTGATGGCCTGTAATCGCCGAGTGCTTACTATGAGCACCGAATGAATATAATATTATACACATTTTGACACTTCTCTGACGTAAAGAAATATCTCATTATCTATAAATTGATTCAAGTTTTCATTCATTATAAGAAATGTCGATTACATTAACAAAGTTTTCAACAGATTATTGAAAGCCATAAAAATTAATGGAAACACATATTAAAAAACTATGTTCTCCACCAAAATGCGGTCCAATACATGAAATGACTCCGAACCGATGTATTCATTATAACAAACATACGAATTACTATTGTCTACAATCTCTCTATAAACTGATGAACGTTTTGCTCATATTTTAAAATTGAATTTATGTTTTCAAACCTTAAAGTGATTTATCAATCAATAGATATCTCACACTATATTGTATTGTATGGAAATCGCGATTTCAAACACATATATAGTCTATGGAAGAAAAATGAGAGGAAAAAATTTGAGAAATTTTTACGACTAAAGCATTCATATCGGGATATAAAGTATGAGTGCTTACAGTGAATATGAGAGCACATCCTATTCTACACTTTTTATAATTTTCGGTCGGAGTGCTTATCAGTTTAGTTCCACTCCATTTCACAAATTTGTAATTTAGATCAGAGATTGCTTTTAATAATAGGACAACATTTTTAACATTGATTTCACAACACATTCACAACACTCAGTCATCAATAAAAATATCTAAACTTATATTTCATTACACTTTCAGCAGTTTTAATATTATTCAAAAATCTATTTAATATTAGTATTGATGTAAAACAAGTTTTATAAATGTATATAACGTTTAGATTATGTTTTTTGACTGTATTTCACATATATTTTATTACACAAAACATGCGGTCGTTTGAAGTAAACATTATTTTAAAAACTCTTTACTCTAAATGTGAATCCAATACTTACCACAAATGCTATCAATGTTTGTCAACACATTGAGAACAGTTTAGAGCTGATGGTGTCATCAACTTATTCTGTGATGACTTTTCAATCATTTGTGACCCATTAGTGTTGCCATTACTGCCATCCGTTCCCGTGTTTGACGAATGACTGTTGAAATTGAGACTATTTATGACATTGTTTGCATTGCTTTGCATTTCTTGACTGAAGTGTGCATGAAGTGAGGGCAGGGATGCGGCTGCAGCACAGGTAGCTGCCATGCCTGGAGGCAATGGAACACCTGATTGGTTCATATACATTATTATTCTTCGGAGTTCTTCCAATGCATTGCCCTTAAGAATGAGACAATCATTCAATTGTTTATTGGTTTTTATCATTAAAAATGAATTAATTGTTTGAGAAATGAAAACATTTTTATATTCATTATAATTAATTAAATCAAAATTGCTTTTCATTTATATATTCCCATATTTTCCGGAACTCATATCTAAGGTATGAATACAATTATGAATAGAGTTCACACTCTATGTCAAACAATACCATAATTTAGTTTTTTTCTGTTGTAATAAAACTAAAGAAATAGAGTTTATGTCATATTTTTGGTGAAAAACACCTGGGAATTCCAGGTATATATTCTCGGAAGTAGAGGAAATATAAGGTGAACAAGGTGATTATTGACATTAATTATAATAATATATAATTCTATAATAACAATGATCTTGAACATTCAATTTGATGAATAC
Organism: Quadroppia sp. Gr-Ori-00064; assembly: GCA_034700825.1. Taxonomy (NCBI): domain Eukaryota; kingdom Metazoa; phylum Arthropoda; class Arachnida; order Sarcoptiformes; family Quadroppiidae; genus Quadroppia; species Quadroppia sp. Gr-Ori-00064. Next base: position 59,361 of record JAQIXR010000058.1, on the reverse strand, counting down.
CTGCATAAGAATATAGTTCTTCGCCAGCAATAAAGTTGCGATTTTTGATAATTTTCTTACAGAAGGTGAATGTGCGTAAGGAATGACAGTTCTCAGCTCATCCAACGCGTCGTTCAGGTCATGCATTCGACGCCTTTCCCTCGCATTTATGTTGAGCCGAACGTGCTTTAAGTGAATGAATAACGAGAATAAGTTTTTATGAAATCTTAAACAAAACTCAAATGAATTCAATGAAGAGTTTTGTCATTGAGAACATTGAGAGCACTGTTGGCTAATGAAAGTGAAGTCACTCTTTGAATGAATGATTGAGTTATTGTTGAAGACATAAAAGGGTTCAATAGATAGTACTCACAGTTTTGCCGACTCTGTGCTTCTTTAGGGTTGGATTACATCTGTTTTTGTTGCCGTTAATCAAAGCGTTTTCCTGTCCTTTGCTTTCGAAAGCAATATTACATTCAAGTGCTTTCGAGCCATAATGAGTGGACGTCTGTATGCGCTTAAGAGTATATAATTTATTGTCTTCGGGACCAGAGGTCAGACTGTCCTCATTGTGATAGTGGTCGCCATTGGAGTCACCGTCAGTGCTGGGCGCGGGTGAGCTCAGGTCACTCATTGCTGACATGACATTGCCATTGATAGGAGTATTCGCACAGATATTAAGCGTTGAACCACTTTCTGGATGTGGTATAAGTGTTGAGCACTGGCTGTGATGTTGATGGGGATCAGGTATGCGAGTGTGAAGCATAGCTGCAGCGCTGGCAGGGCTCAGACCGAACGCTGAAACTCGTGTAGCGTTTAGATGTTCGGCCAATACTGAAGAGACATTGAATAGGTTGGAATAGGGTATGCAATGAGCACTGGTATATTGTGACATCTGTGCTCCTGTCAGAGTCCGGACCGCAGATGGGCTGAAGCCAGTCGTCAGTGACTCTGCACTGATTGTCGACTCCATTAATATGAATGAATTATTACATAAAAAATATACGAAATGTACGAAAAGCCAACACTTTATTCATTCACACATTTGTTTTGAGAGCTCTTAAAGAGAAATAATAATAATATAAAACTGTATTATAAAAAAGTTATGTATGTTTTGCACTTGTATTTCCTAACCCTCCTATCCGTCGGACAAAACACTTTTTCGCAACTCTGACAACAATTTATATGACTTTTCAGTGATTATAATAATAGAGGGAAAGGCGTTAAAATGAGTGCAATGCGAGAGACGACTAAACTATAAATACTTTTATCGACAATAAGTGACTCTCTTTAGGAGTGTCTGTGCTATAGGTCTATAAAAAACTTAACTCAACTAAAAGTAATAATAATCTGATATAAGAAAAAATTTCGCTTAACTTAGATTACAGTTAGGAAAGAGTGTTGAGGGGATGAGGAGTAAGTGGAGCACATCCCAGTGCTCATACATAAAACAATTTGTCATGTCTTGAACCAAACCAATAGAGTGCCACAGTTGGCTCGGATGCGACCAATAGTCGGGTGCCATCACTTTTATCCTCATTGAGTAGCACTGGGAGTGCATGCGCTCGTTATAAGACAAGTAAGAATTATGAGATAACTCTTATAATACAAGTGCCCGCAAATCCCTGAGTGACTATCAGTGCTAGTGATTGAAACACAATAAAAGTAGAGTTTAATTGAATTTATTGACAATAAGTAAATAAACCATTGAATGGACAGACATGTAAGAGATCAAGGGATGGGATCTGTGCGACAGAGGAGTTAAATAGTGGTAAAGCATAACAACATAACAATTGAATTCACTCTTCCTTTGAAAGTATCGTATTTTTAATGTCTTTTATGACAAACAAATAAACCATTGAATCAAATGTTTGTCTTTTGTTAGCATTTATTGTCTTTAAGTATATTTTGTTTCAATTTGTTTTCATCTAATGATTTGTCTGAGATTTTCAGCAAAGCCTTCTTTATTGCCATCAATTGATGGCCTGTCGAAGCGCACAGTTAGTAACGCATAGTTTAGAGCAGGGTATATGTGCTACACATTTATTATACGATTTGATGCATTTTGTGGTATATTTATCACAGAATTGGATTGTCGTCCAAACCGACAGAGTGTGTGATTTGATTTGTAATCTCAATAAACATATCATTGCTTTTCAGACAATATATATAAAGAGTAAAAACTTTACAGATATTACTCTAATGTTACTCCACTTCAGCCATAATATGCGTGTATTTTCTTTTGCTAACTCATGTGCTCTTCATATAAAGTGAGAGACAGTACTCATGAATGACTAACAACTGATTTGTATTAAAATTGTGATAATGTTTGGCGTGAAGTGAAACACAGCATACAATTGAATGTGCGATACTTTGCATGCATTCATTGCAATCGCAATCCGATATGCATTCAAAGTGTAGGCTTTCCCACGATTTTGTTTCATATTCATTCAGTACATCTCTTATACCATTCCTTTTAACAATTATTTCTTGTAAAAGATGAACAAAATTTATAAACATTTCGATTATATTTCATCGAATGGAATATACAGTAAAATGACATAAAAATTGAAATGATTGAACAAATGTGAATATAATGAAAAGAAGGCAACGATTGGATAATAAGGTCTAACACTTCAACAGTAAATAACAATCAAATGTTTTGTCTATAAGTTTGCCATCAAATCAACGAATAGTTTGTTTTGACGATAGAATAGTTGAGAGAAAAGCCCAACAAAAGAGGATTAGCGCTAAAGAGGATTTGATTATAGGGTTGACAATCATATCAGTGGCAATTGAATCACCGCAATAGAGGGCACCGACAGACGACTCATAGTCTGTCCACCTGTTGTTAATTCACGATTTCATTGCTTTTTGGTTAGGATTTGATTCCAAAATTTCCTACTCTTTAAAAGTTAACAGATGGGAAGCACAGGCATAGTTGTGAAGCACAGGCATAGATGTGAAGCACAGGCATTGATGTGGAGCACAGGCATACAAATAGAGCACAGGCACTAGCATTGATGAGGAGCACAAGTGCTTTTGTGCCGAACCATAACTACTATTATTTTCCATAACAATACCTAACTTAGGGTTAACTTTGCTGCTGAATGTGCCACACGGGACATACCATTCCCCCTACTATCCTCCCTGTGCTTTCATTGCCCAAAGCCTCAACACATTCATTGATACACAATAGCTTTGGACAGACATATGGCATAAGTATTATCTTCTTTACTAACAATTTAATCATTCATTTAATAAAACAAAATATAAATAAAACTCTATTTTATATGAAATTAAAATTCAATTTTATTTGCATTTAATTTATATTTGTCTCACATTTGACTACAGTCTCACAAACGCCTAATCCATGGCTTCGTTTGTGACGAAGTATTTCAGTTGAAGTCAATAACAAATTTTGCTGACATTCACCACAAGAGTAGAAAATCTTTAAGGGATCGTATGCTTCGGGTGCAGAAGTGTCGGACTCATCCCTGTCTTGTGGTTCACTCTTTACTTCATGTGAATCATTGCCAACAATTGTTTGACATTTTTCTCGATGTCTCACCTGTTCTAATGGTGTAGAAGACAATTCTTTGCCACACTTATCACATATCCAATCCTTCTTCAGATGTTTTAGTGTTAAAAGACTATCATTTGAGGAAAGGCTGAGAAAAAAATGAAATTAATTTATAAAAACAAATCAAATGTTAATAAATGTTTAAAGAAATATGATTTCACTCAAAGTTTAACATTATTTCAAACAAAGACTAAACATATTTAAAAATAATGAAATCAATGAAAAGTTTTGTGGATTTGAATGAATAAAAGCAATGTTTAATAGAATTAATGGAAAAGAGATAATTGAATACCAGTTGTATGTAAGATATGGTCTTATATTAAGCCCGCCTTTAATAGGATGTGCTTTATATGGGTTTTGTTTTGAGTCATTCAAGTATTGAATGCATTTGAGATCTTGTGTTAAAGACATGTCATCACCACTCGGGCCGACATACAAGTGCTTTGTGTCCGCAGCCAATAAGCGGCGGATCGAGAACTTGATGTCAGTGCGGATAAAGGCATAAATGTCTTTCCCTAATTGGGTTTGCATTCGAATCACTTCAGGACTTCTGGCGCTCGACCTATCAGTGTCTTCGCTGTTGTTCTCAAAGCAATCTAATGAACGGAATATTTATTACACGTTATGTCAAACAAAGGCTAAAGAGATATTCAAAGTCTATTCACTCGTTATATCAAAGACGACAAACAAATGGATTCTAAAATAAGTCTTTATATAAAGAATAGTGTGGGGAAAGGCATGTCTTGTCTTACCAGCGAACAGTGTATGCAATAATTGTAGCCATAAATCACGGACTTGTAGTGCTTGAGATATGAACTTTTGAGAGCACAGGCTATTCTCCAGTTGCAGTTCAAGCCAACCGTCGCAAACAATTCTGTGTTTTGTTTGAGAGATGAGAAATCAATTCAATTCACTTTACGCTTAAAAATATATTTTCATATATTATGTGCTCAAAAATGCATTAGAAATACGAGAAATCAATTGAAAAAAGTCTCAAAAATTGATTTGTTTTCTAAAAAATACTATTTTATCGATAAATAATTTGTGAAATTTTAATGAATTTATTGATAAACAGTTTTGTCATAAATGACAAAAAGGGTCCCAAACCTCGAGAAGTCGTAGTCGGTGTCGATAGAGTTGGACACCAGAAGCAAGACATGAGCCGCTGGTATGCGAACACAATTACATAAATAGGGTTTCGTTGTCTCCAATAACGACACATAAGCTATGATTTGATGACAAATACTTATAGGACTAAAGCTGTGAAAGCCTTTGATCTGCTCTTCAGAGTGAGTCAGTTTCAACAGATCCGGCTCTAATGCAAAGACGCCGTTCGGGTGCAGAACTGTGAAGGGTTTGTCCTTAAATCCAATTCATACAAATTGTATTAAAAATGATAAAAAGGACTTTTATTTGCATTTTTTGCAACAATAACTCAATTCATGTATTGATAATATGGTTAAAAACAACGATTTTATATACCTTTGTGTGAAATAACTGATCGGAATCTGGTTTGTATGAGTTGTGTTCGTCACCGATAGCTAACTGTGGGTGCAGTCCATTGCATAGAATTAACTTCATTAGAGTAATGTCTTTCTGCCTATACTGTCCGCTCCCGTCTCTCAGTGCCTGACGAATAGCATTAGACATACATTCAATGCAAAGCTTATAATATTATCAACGCTTATTGTGAGTCATCAGGGGGTCAGTCAGGGGTATTCAGTAGGGGTTTTGCGTGAAATTTATTTCATATTTAAATGAATAAAAAACAAATTTTAAGAAAAATGTCAAAAAATACTCAAATATCAATATAAGACAATAAGAGCTTTGACAACAACTCCGCTACTGTTACCCCATCTCAGCCATACATACCAGTGCTCACCAATGGCTTTGAGTTAAGCGCCGTTTCATTTGTAAAGCGTAAAATCGATTCTTACCTCTACTTGCTTTCGGTTATGTGATAATCGAAACTCAATGTCCTTTACATCCATTTCCTTCTCATCCTCTGAATTATTATCTCTTTGACCATCAATTTTAAGCAATCTCTTCCTCTTTGGAGCTCTTCTGTCGTATTCTCTCTTCATTTTACGCAATTGTCTGACCTCTCCGTGTCTTCGAATGCGATCAGCACTCGATTCATATACAGTTCCATCGCTTCTATTCAAAAGACCGGTCTCTTTGAGAATGTCTTTGAATTGTTGTCTAAGTTTTGTCATTTCATAAAATCTTTGTTCTTCAAGACCTCTCTTTCTGCACCACTGCTTCGAGTTTTGTTGATCTGATTTGATTTGAAGCCATTTGTTGTAAGCATTCAATAGAGTGAAGGCATCGCCTTCTGTTGAGTTCAGTTCCTTTCGCGACTCAATGGCATTCCTGTCGTGAATGGACTGATTGGTGATCGGCGACTGAACGCTGAGAGCGGCGGCCAATGAGAGGATGGGTTCAGTCAAGTCGAACACCGAACTAAGGATAAGCATTTTGCCGATCGTTATGTCCACTGGCAGTCGGGCCAACATTTTGCCCATAGGTGTCAACGCCTCGTCTTCGGTGAGCGCCGACTGTTCTTTCAGACTTCTAAGCGCTTCTTCGACACTCTTAAGGGCCGGCGGTTCTAAGAAAGGGAACTTTCGAGCGTCGGGTAAACCCATTGAAATCATTTGCAGTAATAATGAATGCAAAGGAACTCTTCTTATCTCAGGCGTAGAGTTGTTATCAAATGCTTTAAAATCTTTTTCAGAATAAAGTCGAAAACAAACTCCAGGACCCGTACGACCAGCCCTTCCCTTTCTTTGTTCAGCGGATGCAATACTAATCCAAAACTCTTGGAGTCTTTGCATTCGACACTCGGAGTCATAACTCATTTCTTTTACTTTTCCGGAATCGCAGACAAAACGGATCCCATCGATGGTTAGAGAGGTTTCGGCGATATTTGTCGATAGAATACATTTGCGAATACCTTCCGGTGCGATGTCGAACACTTTGTCCTGTTCTTCAATAGATAGAGTGCTGTGAAGGTAGAGAACAATCCAATTATGGCTTTGGTTCGCGTATTCCTTCAACATATCGCCGACTGAATTGATTTCAGACAAACCACTCAAAAACACGAGTAAATCTCCCCTCTCTTTGGAACAATACTTGTCGTCAATCATCTGAAGAACCCGAAGATAAGGGCCGACATCAATGCGAGACGACTTCTCGTTTGCACTGAATTTAGTTTTAGAAATCGGAAAATATTGGACATCTATTTGAAACAGACGACCCGGGACTTGAATGACAGGACAGTTTCCAAAGTATTCACTGAAGAGTTTTATATTAATAGTGGCCGACATAAGTATGACCTTAAGGTCATCCTTGCGCTGATGGATCAGACACTTCATTACACCCAATAGAAAATCACAGGAAAGATGTCTTTCGTGGACTTCATCTAAAATTATCACATTATAGTTCTTAAGCATCGGATCAGTCGATACTTGTCTAAGAAGTAAGCCTTCGGTGAGGAAAAGGATTTTCGTTTGTTTTGATTTACTTTTTTCGAACCGAATTTGATAACCGATTTGAGTCCCGAACTCATTGTGTGTCTCAAAGGCTACCCGTTTTCGGAGGGATATACAGGCTATACGTCTGGGCTGTGAACAGCATATGTTCTCATATCCGGCACCCAATAGATATTGAGGCACTTGAGTCGACTTTCCACACCCTAAGACCACGGGTAGAAAATCAATAGAAAGTTATGATAAGAGTTGAGTTGATGTCTAACCCGTGTCTCCAGCGATGACAACAACGGAATGTCTTTGAATGGCGTCGAGAATGTCGTCTTTGAAGCCATAAATTGGTAAATCCATTTGCATTTGTCTCAACTGTTCCAAAGCCTTCTTCTTCTGTTTGTCCAGAAAATCCAAATACAAGACAACAATATTCCTGAAGTCGAGCACTCGATCTGAAGTCAGACTATTCCTAACATAATATCTGTCGTCGAAGTCATTGACGACCGAAGTCTTGGCCAAAAGAGTGGTCAAATCAGACCATTCTTCTGGTATTTTGTACTTCAATTCATCTATTTTTCGACCAATACTTTCGTAATAATGTTTTTCTTTATTCATTTCAATCGCTTTTTCTTCAGTTGATTGAAATCGACGCAAAAATGTCCAAAACTCTTCGTACTCTTTGGTCCCGACTTTCAAGACATCTGTGTCTCTGAAGAACATTTTGTTCAAATCGTATTTGAATTTTTCATAATTAAACACATGTTTTGACTCTTCGTTTGACGGACAAAATGTTTCGGGTGTTTCGTATTTGCTATGTTTTGAAGACTTTGATGAATGATATGTCGAAGAATGAGGTCTTTCATCACATTTAGACCATTTATGCCGTTTTGTATCCATTATTGACTTTCAAACAAATAAAACATTAATTTATAAACAAATAAATTATATAAAAATAAAACTTTTAATTGAATTTAAAATTAAAAACAATTTTAAAATCATTTTTGAAAAACTTCATTAAATTCAATGAAATGTTATTTATTTGTACATAAATTACGTGAAAAACATTTGGCATAAAAGGCATTGAAATTCAATTGATTTTAAAGTCTAAAAATTGACGTAAAATATAAACAGTTTTATTAACACGTGATTAACATGTCTTGTGTTTGACATTTAAACCATCAAAACAATGGACACTTCGGCTGAAGACAAACATTATTCACTGGCCATCAGTGCCCTAAACAAAGCCGTTTCAGACACTGAGATATTCGGAGCTCTTTTTGTTGTCTGCAATGTCTTGAAAGACAAACCATTGAGTTGTGAACAAAATCAACATTTGTTCAAATCAATTGATCCAAACTTCTTGTGTCGACTCTTGTTATCCGACACTCAAAGTCAAGAAATACCAGAAGAATGTCATCAATATATCTACCAATCGATAGGCGTTTCGATCATCTCTTCGTTCTTCATACGAATCGCTGATTACATCGACTCCAAGACATCGATTAAATTGTTGTCTTCGATGGCATTGATTTTGAAGCCATTGAAAGACAAATCACAAGATTTGGATGAAAACGAAAGGCAAATGTTGTCAGACATTATCGTCTGCTTTGAGTCCTTCTTCAGCTCTAAGAATATTCAAGAGATTGGTTTCAAATCAATTAATCGATTATTTGACACAAAATTCACTCAAAGTTTGTCTGAAATTCAATCAAACGAAAAGTTTATTGAATTTAAGACATCTATCAATGAATTGCTGTCAAAGATTGCCATTACTATCGAGTGGTCAGACTTTGATCCGAAATCATTCGAAGATTTCGTCTCATCGATGGCACAAGTATTCAAATCAACTCAAGACCAAAAGAAGTTTGATTTATGTCTTCAATTGAATGCAATTTTGATTGAAAATCAAAAATATTTCTCAAACCAAACAAACTGTCCATCAATTGGTTTAATGTCTGAAACAATCTTTGAAATACTTCGAAATAAATTGAATAAACCCTTAAGAGATCCGGTTCTTAAACTGTCTGCAAGTTTGACAGAAATATTTTCGGGCTTTAAATGGATTTATTGGTCAAAGGGTTGGACTGAAAGCAATTCAAAGCATTTTCTACTTTTGGTTCGTTTGGTTTGCGTTGAAATTGCAGTCAATTATGAATCTCAAGACATAGACATGACTTCTGTGGCCAATTGTTTCGTCGTTTTAGAGCATTCCATCACAACTGTGGCCAACGATTCAGAAGAGTTATGTCTTTTGAAACACTTGACTCAAGAGGAGATCTACAATATGTTGACTGCTATTAAGGACACGATGTCTTCAATTATCAGATATTTACACAAATTCAGTGAAGATAATGAAATCCATAGCGAAAGTGATGTCTTCGTCAGTATTTTAGCGTCGATTAGAGTTCTATGCGTTTGGGCCACAGAAGAGACAGAAGCTCTGAGAGAAGAATTGGCAGATATTTTGCCGTTTATTATAAAAATTTTTAGAAATTCTTATGAAAATAGACTTTCAATAAACAAATCAATTATTTGTGGTTTGATTTCATTCGCAGAAAACGATAATTTGAAGAATATTTTATTGAAAGAGAATTTGATTGAATTTTTGGATGACATTTGTATTAAACAAAGAGATAATCATTTGTTAATTGAAAACTTAAAACACATTTTAATGTAAAGTCTATTCAAATAAAATTTAAATTCAGAAAATGTTTTCATTTTTTAATAATCAAAACATTTATAATTGAATTGATTTTCCCAAAAAAGACTCGGATTTATAGATGTATGGATTGGTGGCAAACAATTTGATCCCAGAATATATTGTCTGAACTCATTGATGGCGTAAAACACTTACAGATGTTACAAAAATTGGTCAAACCTTCGCAATGGGAAGACCTGTTATCGTATGGTTAATGCTATTCTCGTTGATAATAAAGAGGTTGTTATAGGTTTGTGAGGACTGGTAGGTTTTATAGGTTTAGTTAGGTTTCACTTAATTAAAAGCATTAATTGTTGTAAATATTATTTCAATTCATTACCAAATGAAATGAATTTGTTATAAAATTAAATCAAATTAATTAAAACTAAAATTAAAAATGTTTTACAAAGTAATTAAAAGTAATTTTTCTTAATTGCAGTTAACATAGGATTACAACAATTTTAACGTTGAGTTCAAATAAATTAATGAAATAACAAATGATATAAAAATTTAATTAAATTGACATAAATTATAAAAATGAAGATATAATCAAATATTTTATCATTTGATAACAAATTCTGTTTTATTTTGATCTTCACTTCGTTTCCATGGATTCACTTCTTGTGTTTGGGTTTGGTATGGAATTGTGAATCTCTTCCACTTTTTCTACCATTGATTGAAAACTGAATTACAATTCAATTGCAAACCAATGGATCAGACCTTCTCTGAGACCTACAGAAGTAAACTCAGGAATCGCTTAAAGACTGCAAAATTGAAAGTCAAACAGAGATCCAGTGCAGAGGAAGTGCTCGAAAAAGAAGAGAATGGATTGAATAGAGATATCGAAAGTCGTCTCAGCTCTCGATCCGAATGGAAAAGGAGTTTTGGCCAAGAATTTGACACTGATTTCAAAGACAACGCCATTTCTAGAGACAAATCGTTTGAGTTTTTCTTTGGAAACGATTTAATCGATGAAAGAATTGATTCGTCGATCGAAACACAACCACAAAGTGGTGGCGAAGAAGTGATTCAAATGGAAGAACAGGATTCGCGAGACTCAAGAGTTTTGATGAAAGATATGTTCGGATCAACAAATAATTGGAAACTTTTTGAAAGAAGTAAAACTCAAATCAAGTCACGAATCGATAGAATGAAAGACGAAAACCAATTTCTATTCATTCCTTCAGATAAACCTTTGGAACAATTGGATCAAACACTTGTGTCCGAAGAATTAAAACGTTTGAATCAAATCAATGAAAATATTTCTTCAAAAAGTCTTAACAAAATAAAGAACAGATTAATCACTGAAGGACTCAAAGAGAGATTCATTGACGACAATAGCTCTGTATTTGTGGACAATTGCGACAAAATTGAGATAAAAAGTTCAATACAATTGGACCCAGAATTCGGTTCTGACCAACAGTTGATCACTAAATACATACGAAATAGGAATTCATTGAAACAAACATTCAATCATTTGTTCCAAACATTTGATGACTTCCTCATCGAAGGAAAGAGTGCTCAAAGTGTTAGAAATGAAAGACAATTGATGGCAAACATCGAGAACTTGAATGCGGATCAATTGAATGAACTGATGCAACAATTGTCTCTTCAACGAACAGATCCAAAGAACAACTCTTCTATAATTAATTCGATTGACAACTACAGGAAAACCATCGATGGCTCGAATCAATCCAATCAATCCGTGGCAACAGATTCTGCAAAAGAACTCGAGTTCGCAACCGATGAAGAGATAGATAGCAACCGGAGGTTTCGACTATTACGCCTCCGATGGGAAGGGGCGACTAATTTCAAAAATTATCGATTTGTTCCCTTAAATGAAAAAGAAATTCCTTTGGATTTGTTCGAAACAAAACCCAAAACTCAAACCTCTTTGAGTACTAAAAGACATTTTGAAGAAAGAAGAGAAAAAGCGATCGAAATGTTGACAAAAGTTGGGGAACAGTTGGTTAAGCAATCGAGTGGCACATCAGACAGACCACGAACTCTGGACGATATTGTTGTAGAAGAAGATGTGCCGGGAATCAGGTTTGACTCATTTGACTGCTTTTGACACTTATATGACTTCCTTTTAATACCAGTGCCATTGGATTCACATTATTTCCTGTGGCCCACAATAAGAGACCATTGAATCCGCATCGAAAGGAACGAAAGAAAATTGCATTCAATTTGATCTCAAATTCTGACATAAGAATTGTCATAACCATAATGCATGCCCTCAATGTGCCCGTCCGTAAGAGGGAACCCGTTAGCCCTGTCTATGCCAATGGAGACAATGGTTTGGTTAATGACTTGATTCAAAAGTTTGAAAACAAAATCTCATTCAATAGGGTTTGCCTACGAGTGCAAAGTTTGTCCATTTGTCGAAGTGGTGTTCCAGAGAGGAAGTGCCAGAACCAATACGGCTGAGGGGACTAAACCCACTTGGAATGAGACCCTTTCCCTTATATTGAAGTTAGTCTTCATTACAATTATGGCTGCAATGAATTGAGAGACAAATGCTGTCAAAGTGTTGCTGAAGTAGTGGTTAAGACAACCATAATATGACCACTCATTTGAATCTCAATTCATTTCGACTAAACTTTATATTTGTTTGCATTTGAGTAATAATGAAATTGTTGTCAGAGTTGCAGACAATGACTCTTTGCCGACAACTTTGGCCAAAATCAATGATTGCATTTATTTCAATCTCTTCGACGAGGTTTTGCTTGACTCGGATGAGACCATAACCAATGATGGACAGAAAGTGGTCCATATGAGGACAGAGAGACGATGGTTGGGGTCATTGAAAATACCATTTTCTACACTTTATCTCAATTCCAAAATCGAAGGTTTGATGACATCTTTGCCCGAATGAAGACATTTATCTAATCGTTGCCACAATTTTAGGAACATTTAGTTTAAGTACTCCTATTGTGCTCTTGGGCTATGAATACGACACCAAAAGCTGGCTTTTAGGCTCAGACACGACAGCCAAAGACGCTTCAAAGCAGACTTACCTGACATTGTTCGTCACAATCGATCCCTCTCTACAACTGCCGGAACCGCTGGTCATTAAAGTGAGTCAAATACATAAAGTCATAAAACATGAATGAATTGAATGTTATTTCACTTAAAGAGCGATACAATAGAAAGTGAATCGCTTTTGACTTACTCTAAGAAATGGCAAAACAAACTGAAGGATGAGTTCCCCAACAGAAACATCAAAGCACTGGCTGTTAATATGAACGCCAATTCAGTGCATGTCTGCAGATATCTCCGTCCACTCAAACCACCCGAAGAGTTCTTAACCAATTTTAATGTCACAAATGATGTGATGCAAAGATTGGCCCGTTTTGTGGCACTCATACCTAAAGTGCCGGACAGTATAGCAGTGCCGGGAGTTTGTGACATATGGTGTACGAGTGATCAGTTGCTGGATATGTTGATGGGGGGCGAAGAGGAACATGCGATCCTCTTATGTAATTATTTCCTATATTTGGATAAAAGGGCCGCTCTTTTGCTCGGGTATGGAATACCCGAGGGATCGACAGCTTATGTGATTGTGTTCGAGTACGGACGCGATCCCTATGTCTTCAATGCATCGACAGGGGAACAGTTCAGTGTCAGAGACAGTTATTTACCCCTTAACTCAATCGCATGTATTATAACCACTGAAAACGTAAGTCTTTTTTTTGCAATTAATGTCTGAGAAAACATTCATTGGATATGACTTTTGAACAGATCTTCGCGAATATATCCAAATCAGATCATCCGAATCGTTTGAATTATGACATCAGCAAAAGCTCTGATTGGAGACCATTTTTCGGCAAAAGCTATTCAATGCCGCCATTGGTCAGCATTCAGGTCAGTGGCCATTGATTATTGGTTTGTTTGCAACTGATTTCACATTGAATCCAAAGCCCGATTCACTCGACTATACGACCAGTGATTTCGATAATGCACTCAAACTTCAGGACAAACTCGAAAAGCATTTGCGGGAATCGTTTATGCGATGGCGTAAGAGATCCCGAACCTTCTTCAACAGACATGTCATACAATCCATTAAGAAAATACTTCCACGACTGGAGAGCGCCGGCAAAGTGCACATCAATGATCTCATACAAGAACTCCATGACGTCGTTGTCTTACATGAGGTTTGCTTTCAACTCATTTCAAGTGTTTTGTGACCATTCCTATGACGGCGCCCATAGATGACAGGCTTTCCCCTCAATATGCCCTTCACTGACTTTGGTTCCATCACTGAAGCCGTGTTCGCCACTGGAGTCCATTTGACTGAACACAAGAGAGTGGAGTTCGCACTCACAGTCTATGTCCATCCCTATCCTTGTAGTATATTCTCTGTCTGGGTATATGTGGCGGCGCTGACCAGACATTCCGATGTCTGACATCACTATTGGTTGTAAGTGTTGATCAAAATTCATATTTGAATAAAGTTTTTGAAATTTTTATTTAATTAGTCAACAAATGTTCAAAACATTGATTTCGTTATTATTTAAATATTTGATATAAAATTAAAACCGATTTTCACTTATTTTATTAAAATGTCTCAAATTATTCATTCGTTAATAAATTGACAAAAAATGAAAAATTAAAAAACAAATCGGTTTACAAATCAACGGACAGTCGCTATGATGTCATCGATCTTAAGGATTGATCTGACGGTCTCTGCGGCCAAAGTGATGGCAGAGAGAGTGACCTGAAGTGGTTGAACGACATTCTCCTCCAGAATGTCTGTAACCATACCTAACCGAACATTAATACCTGTGTTCTTCTCTCCGTTCGCGTGTTTTTGTCTCAATTCAGTCACAGTTGATATAGGATTGAGTCCAGCGTTTTCTGATAAGGTGTACGGAATTACTTCCAGTGCTTCGGCGAATGCTCGGAAACACACGCCGTCCAATCCAACCAAAGTTCGGCTAATTTCAGTCAAACGCAACGCCACTTCCACTTCTGGAGACCCGCCACCGGCTATTAGGGCTGGCTTTAAGACCAGACATCGAATGACACACAAAGCGTCGTGAAGTGATCGCTCGGCCTCTTCGAGAACCAGTTTATTCGATCCTCGAATCAGAATATTAACCGTTTTGTTGGCATTAATTCCCGAAACGCCCGTAATTTTGACGAACTTCGCGCCCGGAATCTCTTCGACCAAATCGGCGATAGAAAGCGATTCAGCCGTGAAATGGTCTAACGATGCGATCGGACGACAGCCTAAAGACTTGCACACAAACTCAATGTCTTCTCTCTCGATGTCTTTAATGACAGCGATCTTAGATTTGGCCAAAAAATGAAGCGCCAGATCATTGAGTGCGTCCCGAAGTATAGACTTCTGCACCAAAAGGACATTACATCCGGTTTTCTTGATTTGTTTGATTATATTCAGGATATAATTTCGTTCTTCTTTTAGGATGCGATCCATTTGAGTGTAATCGGAGACAACCACCTGATTGTCCATATCTGTCTTCGGAGGGGAAATACAGAACTGAATTAACCCTATCTTCGCTTTTTCCACTTTCTTGGCCCCGAAGTCATTGGCAAAGCGTTGCGGAAGCACCAGACCATCGATGGTTTGGGTGTCATCCAGAGTTCCGCCCAATTTCTTGATAATCTTAATGTCTCTCAAATCCACGCTTTGATTGTCTCGGACTTTGAGGACAGCGTTGACGGCAATCGGCGCCAGAAGTGAAGAATGTTGTGAAACCACTTTACTATTAAGACTAGTCGTGGCCACACGTATCAGCGCTTCCATGTCTTTGAGGTCGACAGGGATTGCCATCGACTCCAATATCTCTGAACAATGTTTGGCCGCACTTTGAAAGGCGTCGGAAATTCTTGTCGGATGTAATCCTTTGTTCAACAGTTTCTGTGCGGCGTCTAAGAGGGAACCGGCGATCACTACCACCGAAGTGGTTCCGTCACCGGCCTCTATGTCCTGTGCTTTAGACAACTCTACCAGCATTTTAGCCGCCGGGTGATTGACTTGGATCTGCTTGAGTATAGTCGCGCCATCGTTGGTGATAATCACGTCACCATTAGCTGATTGGATCATTTTGTCCATACCTTTGGGACCCAATGAGGTCCGGATGGCGTCCGACACGGCCTTCGCTGCCGTCATATTACTGGACCTGATCTGCGACGGCTTCTCCTTGTCTTTGAAACTCTTCTCAGTCTTATTTGCAGTCATTTCCACACAATTAATACTTTTTTCACAAATCAATTCAAATATAAATTATTTTAATTTAAGTAAACTTTTTATTAAAATATTTTAGATTTAGACAATAAATGAGTGAAAATGTGCTCCAAATTAGGGCTGAGTTATATAAGTCACGTGACTGTCAACAGGGCTGCACACAAACAACGTCTGCTTTGTGTGTGTTTTGACAAACCCTTCAATAAATTATTTCATTAAATATTTGAATCGTTTTTCGAATAAAAACATTCCATTTATTCATCACTTTTTGGATATTTAAATAAATATTAAAACAAATATTTATTAAAATAAATAAAAATTAATTTATTATAGCTTTGAAAAATTCGACAAAATTCGAGCAAAAAATTCGAGATCGAAATCACGTGATTAGAGAAGCTTTTTATTTATTAATCGGTCCCTAAAGTGAGGTTAGGGTTGAAAAGACGACAATAATATTCGGGTTTTTCGGTAATTGTCTAATAATTGAATCGATTTTGAGTTGATTTCAATGAAAATGTCTTTGACTTTGAGTGCAAATAGCGTTGAATGCATTGAACTCTCGGACAGTGAATGTGAAGACTTTGAGCCCATCCACAAAAAGGCTCGGATTGAGACTCAGCACAACTCGAGCCCACACTCACAACAGACATCACTGCCATTAACCCCACCATCACTTCTACCCCCAATACCCCTACCATTCCCAACATCTTCGTCGATGACCACAAATGTCACCAAAAATGATGACATTTGTGTCAAAAGTGTTGAAAACGTCAAAAAATGTATAAATTTTAGTGAAAATGAAATAAAAAACGATTCAAACGATTGTTCATTGAGTGAAAAGCCATCGACTGATGAACGCATGTCTGAAGACATTGTGTCACCAATTGATCCAAAGAGCGAACAATTGCTGAAACAAATGATCGGTTTTTGCGTTGAAAAGATGTTTGAAAAACAAGTGAAAAGTTTTGAAAATGAATTCAATTTGTTATCACATTTTGAAGACTTGAAGACAAAGTCAATGGATTTATACCAACGATTAGATGGTTTACGGAAAGCAAAGCCGAAGACTGAGAACAAAGAGACACAAATGGATTGCATTGTCAATGGATTGAACTCTTGTGATAACTATTCACTTAAAGTGAAGACAACTGTTGACAACAAATGCCTTCTTCAGGAACTCGTTCAACAAACAAGTGATTCAACGAATTCTTCGACAAAAATGAAGACTATTTTTAAGAACATAAATGGTTTTCAACCGAAGAATGTCTTAAATAATTGTCAAAATGAAGTCAAAACTAATATTCAGACACAAAATACCAGCAATTGTTCAGCAAATCATTTGAACAACAATTGTGTCACAAATGGTGTCACAAGTGATGAAGAGCTGGAAGTGGTTATCATTGATAGCGACGATGAGTCCAATGTGAAGAACTCAATGGTGTCGACGACTTGCAAGAGTTGACTCCAATCCAAACCATTACAAGCAATCTCTTCATCGATAGCTCAAAAGACTTTAACTTCGGAGGAATGAAAGGAACCATTGATTGGTATCACAAACACATTGTGTTTCAACTCTTCACAACGTTTTGCAAACATTTGATTATTTATATTAATTTTAAAAATTCATTACTTTTTTACACCTTTTTATTCTTCTAACCCTTAATGTCATTAATTGTATTATTTTGTATTATTTTGAACAATTGAACCGGAAGTGAATTAGCCCCTCATAGTGTCCTTGGGCACTTTCATCTCTTCTGCTCAACGACTGTCAAAATCAATTTCACTTCCGGTTCAATGACTGCAAACAATTGAATATAATATTTGAAATTAAATACAAATTCAAAGAATGAATGATTTGTTAATTGCTTTCACTTATTGTCAGTCACTTTGAGAGCAGAGAATCGGTTTTGAAGACTATTTTTATTATTATTCAATTTTTTCTTATTTGGTCTAATCTTTTGATTCTGAATATGAGTTCTTCTGTTCATTACTTCCAGACAACGAACGAACTTATTTGGATCCAAACCATCGAACACTACATCCAACAGCTGTTTGAATATAGTTGTCGTCGAAGACTTTCTTTCGAACATTTGTGACAAATAAAGGACCGGATCTTTACGTGAAGACAACTCAACGGTTAGGTTATATATGAAGGGGCCGTTGAGACAGAAGAATGGCTTTCCCATTGGAAAGGGCTTATCAAACAAGAGATTAAGTGAACGAATATTTCTGAAACAGTCTTGGAATTCATTGAAGAAGTGGACGATTCGGGACTGGAATACTTTGGCGCAGTTGTGTTGTGGCCGACAATTGAATTTGGATAACATATCAATTGATTGTTTGATTTGCTTTTTGTCGAACGAAATGAATTTGTATTTATTATAAGAACCGACGAAACCATAAAACATAATACAAATGATTAGAGAATATATGAATTCAAACCAAATCTTGTGATCAATTTTGCGGATCCAATACTTGATGGCAATCACAAGAAAAACTCCTCCATCGGTATCACTAGACTTGTGGTCAGACATCAATTGATCGAAAAGTAATGTTGTTTTGATTTTATCAATTATTTCATTGTCAACGAAGAGAATGTCTGCCAATAATTCTCTTCTTTCATCGATAGATATTTTTCTGATTTGATAAATATTGGGTAAAATGTGAAACTCATTCGGCGTCAGAGGTTTGGGCTCTAAGGGATAGCTATGCATTTGAGTGCCTTTTCTGTCGATAATCGTTATGGTATTAATGTCTTTGTCGTCGAGTCTTAATAAAGCGAATATGAATTGTCTTATCTCTAAACCAGAGGTATAAGAAGAAGAGAGAGACAAGTCTTCGATGCGTGGACTCAGATATAAAGTCTTATGATTCAAAATATCCATAAAATTCGCACTTATTTGAGATCTGCGAAACTCTTCGACAAACCAAACCGGAAGCCATTCATCGAAGTCTTTGTTTGGCACAAGTGATGACAAATCACATAAATCAATATTTTGTTCAAAACTTTGTTCACAACAAACACCGTTTGAATAGTTCTCGAGAGACACCCGAAGAAGGTTTAAAGCCCTGTCTCTGGAGTTCTTCCTCAAGAAATTGATGAGAAAATCAATGGATTGTTGAGTTGTTTTACCCCTTAACCAACTCAACAGTTTTAACATTTGTAAATGTCTTTTCCCGACGTGTAATGCCTTTGACTTCTTTCGACTATTGGTCCAAACGTTGGGAATGGCGTTAAATATAGTGTCGAAGACATGGCAATCGACCCAATCGTTTCCCATTAATGTACTAAAAAGGGGCAAAACTTCTCTCTTAAGGCCCGGGAAGTATTGAATGAGATTTTCAATGAGAAATAGATCGCAATCCAAGTATTTGTAACTTATTGTCTCATATTTTGGATCCAAATAAGTCTTCACTTGCAATGAACTCAAGAGACTATCGATGGAAATGACACCAAATTGCAGATCAAAGACAAAGAAGTCGCTGTCGTTTGAAAGGACAGGACATTTGAGTTGATTTGCGATTTTCGCTATCAATGAGTCGGCTTCAAAAGGGGCCTGAATGTGATGGACGTCCACTTCATCCAACATATCGAGGAACACCTGTTTGCAGAGCCCAGGGATCACCTTATCTTGAGGTGGAAACCCCTTTGATATACGATTCGCTTCTTCTAATTTTTGACGAAATCTTTCGTTAATTTTTTTGATCTTCTGTTGGTTGGGATCAATACCGCCATCGAATACCACCAGTACTTCAATACCACACTTCTGTAATGTCTTGAAGAAGTGGTGAACAGTTGTCGCATATCGACAATAATCTCCACCATAGATGTGGTCATTTGAGACCTGACTTGATCTCCAATACAGACTGAATATCAGATTACTTCCATCGACCACAAGACACGTGTCGTGCAATTGGTGTCTTGTCTTCAAATCGCTGTTATTGTCAATAAAGGTCTTCAGACCACGAATTCCCATCACTTGTTGAAACTGAAAGAGACTTCAAAACATATAAACATTTGTCACATGTTTTCAAAGCATTTCAAAACACACTTTCAATGAGTCTATCAATAGATAGCGTTTTCTTCATTCAATCAGTCTTTCAATGGTTTGAAAACTTATTTTATTATAACATTCATTCTATTGAATAAAATTCAAACCATTTCTGAATTAATTAAAACCAAATAATTCATTAAACTTATAATTATGTCACAAATTGTATCTAAATTTGGTCTTTGAGACGATATACTGATATCCTGTATATCAAATACGAGGGTCAAATCAAATATATCGACCGAACAATAATCAATACTTTGATCGCTTTGACTACAAATCATTACAAATAATATACACAAAAACTATTAATATTGAAATTATATTACAATTTGTATCACAAATAATACAAAAACCTATTCATTTGTATTGAATTTATTTAACATTTGTTGAAAAATATTACAATTAATTATGAATGACATAAAGCACTGGAATATCAAACTCAACGAAGACTTAGACAATAGGTTTGGTTCACATTTGACAATATTTTTCAAAATTTAGTAAAACTTTTTTGCTTTTAATATTCAAAAAACAATTTAATTGAATTCAAAACAAATATAATTTCATAAATCATATGAATTTGTTTTAAATATTTTTATAACGAATTTATAATTTTAAAGAATTTTCTGTTCAATGATATTCTTAAACATAGAGACTATTTGTGTCCAAAAGAATAATATTTTTGTATTACTTTTCTGTCGAAGAAACAGAAGTCAAAGAATAATGTCTTCAAACCTTTCATTGAATTATTTGTTTGAAATCTTTTTTAACTAACTTTTGACACAAGTCTTCATTTGTTTCATTGAAGACATTTTTCAATATATAATTGTCTTCGAATTCCTCTTCCGATTGCTCTTCGGAATCACTTGATTCGCATCCATCAACGACTGGATCCGATTGAATGATTGATAAAATCTTTTGAATAAAGATTTCTTTTTTATTGACCATTAGATTACTTCTTATGAAATCTTCGAATGTCTTCACTTTTGTTCTCAATTTCTTCGTCTCTTTTTTCCACATATTCTTCTTCAGTAATTCGTTTTGAAGACAATCACTCATTCGAGTCAATAGTGATCTCATTTCGTGGTTCTCTTCACTAATTCGCTTCAAATGCTCTTTCATTGAAATTAATTCAATTCTTGTGTTCACGAAATCTGTTGTCATTTCCGCTAAATCTTCACTTTCTTTGTATGAGATGAAGACAATGATTATTGAATGACCTTTCATTAAATGCATACCTGAGTTGTCATCTGAAGACAGTATGAGTTGATTCGTGAACCGACACATGTCATCGAATTGGGCCAAAAGGGACAGTTGGTTTCCACCATCGCTTAGTACACTTCCAATGTTAATCTTCTTTGAATTCATGACCAAATAATGAGTTGTGCCCCTGTATTGACATTAACAACCTTGATACTTTTATTGAAATATTTCTTTAAAAATACATTAATTATTGAATTGAATTCAAATAAATTGTTTAATATATTATAATATATTTACCCCTTTGAAGGACTGATATTTTTTGAAAGGCCTGGTTTATACTGAAATAAGAGTTGAAATATTGATTGAATTCAATCATGCAATCAATGACTCATTGAATGAAACTTTTGACAAATTAATCATAAATTGTTTATTACAGAATCGAGTCATTAATCGACGAATTGTCAGATTTAATGCAAACCAAATCAAAAACCATTACTAAAGACATCGAAACAATTAATTCAAATAAATTAGACATCAATTCATTGCAAAACACATTGGAATCAGTGGTGGATTTGCTGGACCCGGATGTTTGTCAACTATATTTTGAATCACTTTATCCATTGATATTGAATTTAAAGACAAATTTAAACTTCATTTTATGGAACAGTTGTGAAGAACTGAAGAGAAATAGTTCAGAACTGACTTATTCTAACGTCAATCTCAACTCGATTTGGGAAACGATTTGTTATAAAATAGAAAAACTTATTATGAATGATATGATTAAAAATAATTTCGACAACGAATTGCTTTTCGAGAAGATTTGCACTCAATTGAAGTTTTTGTCTCAACTCAAGTACAATGGATTAGACAAACATTCGTTGGGAGAACAGGGGTTCAAATTGTGGCAACTCTTTGACGAGATTAGAGTTTGCAGATTAGAGTCGGAAGTGATTGAAACAAATGATAAAGAATTTCAAATGTTTTTCAATCGTTTAGTTTTAAGGATTGCTTTTGATCTTCGGTTATATAAAAGGGGGTATTTTTACGGCTATTGTCTTAGCTATGAAGAACTAGTGATGCCATACATTCAGTCATTGAGAACCAAATTTGAGATACAGTTATCGAAAGTCAATGCAAACATTTGTGACTTAACAGTGATTTTGAAGAATATGATTGAATTGAACAAAACTTTACAGCAATTGAGACAAGAATTTCCTCGACTTATGCAAACACAAGAAGAAAAGCCTCCGTTTGAATGGAAAGCAATTATTGAGCACAACATAAATATCAGTGCTTTTCATAAATGTATTTATGATAAAATCAATTCTGATTTACAAGAATTGAATTGTTTTAGAACTAATTGTTTTGATGAATGCTTTGCAGTGAATGAGAATAATATTTTCAATTGTGTTTCACATGTTTTCGACAACTTTGAACATTATGAATGTGTTTGTGTTTTGGATTCATTCATGAATTTTCTCTCTTATGTCGTTTCAGCAAATATTTTAGACTTTTTTATACTTCACTTCAATAGTGGTAAAAGTGAGACAATTTCGCAAAAATATACTTTACTTAATAATATTCATTACATTATAAACAAAATCAATAAAATCAATACAAGTGTCAAAAAGTTCACTGAAATGTCCGACCAAATAGTGAAGGAACTGAAGGCAAAACACGTCTCGATATTAATAATCGCAAACAATATTGAATATTGGGTTTTATATATGAATAGACTTTGGTTTCAATTGAAAAACAAATTAAATTATTATAAAAACAGAGAATCAATATTTGAATTTGTTTTCAGTGAAAGTATTCATCATTTTTCTGCAACTCATTTGAAAAGTAATGAAATTTATTATCTTTTGAATAATACAATCGAATTAATGTTCAAAACTTGTTATTCGCGAAACCAATACTTGTATAACAATAGCAATAATATACACAATTCTTGTCGGATATTATTTATTAAATTAGTTCTTAAAATCACTACAAATGAAGAATTTATGGCAAATCTTAAACAAAATAATAATTTACCCGAAAATTCAGACAAGATTTTGAACAAACATTGGATTCAATTCATTAGACCTAAACTAATGGAAAATAACATTTGGTTTAATGCAAAACTATGTGTCGATAAATGCATTGATGATATCGACTCTAAAACATTAATTCGAGCATTTCTTGCAAAAAATTGTGAATTTTGTGTATTTATATTATTAAAAATTGATTGCATTTCAGACAAACAACTATTAGTTGAAATAACAAAAAATATTTTCGAAGTAATACTTTTGCAAAATTTTAGACCAGATTTGCTTTCAATGGTTTTGTTGAAAATCATTGACAGGTATTATATATACAAATGTTTTTTATCTAAAGTTATAAAATATTCTCTAAATTTCAATCAATAGCTATGAGAACAGTTGGAAAGAGTTTGACAAATCGACTCTTGATAGCACTTCCCCTCGTATTTGGTGGTACAGAGCCATAGAATCACTAATTATGGCAGAAGTGGACAATATTTTGTTACATAACTTGAAAAGTCTTATCAATGAATCATTGTTTGCAACGTTTATAACACAAGACATCGAAGAGATCTATAAATCAAATAACTTGGTTTTCAGGGGTATGACTTGACATGCTATTGACAACTATTGACAACTATTGACAATTTCTTACATATGTTAAGATTTGGATTATTTAGTGGACGAGGGATTGAAGGCATTGTTCTCAATGATCAATGATTTGATTCAAACACTTCCCATAACTTTGATAACATCTCTCGAATTATTAGACAAATTAGTGCCAGAATATGTCTGTCCTCTCGCGAACTCATTGACATTGAATGTCAGTATTGAGTAAAATAAAAAGTCTTAAAATTAATAATTTTTATATTAATATTTTAGGTTTTGGTTTCACTAACACTAAAACGACTACAAAAATGTAATTTTTTGAACAATAGAATCCATTCGTCATTTGGTACAGAATTTTGTCAAAAACTGAGTTTAAGTTTTAAGAAGACATTGGAAACAGAAAACTATTTTTCAGTATTCAAAACAACTCTTGAGTTAAGAAAATATAATAAAAATAATTGTCTTAATAACGAAGAGATGGAATTAGAGATAATTTCTTCAATCATTGATTCAAATAATGAAAAATATGCACAAAATCTTCAAACTCTTCATTCATTGCTTATTAAATATAAAGAAATAATTGATAAAAATATTAACCAAATGTCAGAAATATATTCACAAAAATCACTTGAATTGAATTTAAACACAAATGAGAAAAACTGTTTGAATTTCGCTTTCAATACACAAAAGAGTGAAGATTTGGAGCATATATTCAAACATATATTGGATTCAATCGATTGGAAACTCTTTGAAAATGAAGTCAAATTGAAATTTGATTCTTCGAGTCGTTTGAATCTATTGAAAAGTATTGATGTCTAGAGTTTTGACAAACATTTGCTTTTATTGAAATCAATTAGAAATGAAACGAAAGACAAAAAAAGAGTTCAAATACAGATATATTTATTGTTTTGCAATTGTTTTGTAATTTATTGATTGAAACAATGTTTGAAACATTCATTCAATTGAAATGAACGACAATTTCATAAAATAATAAATAATTTCAACAAATTTTTTTGAGTTGTGTTTTGTCTTTAGACTTATTTTTTCTCTTTTTTGAGATAATATCTGAAGAATCGGTTGTTTTTGTTTGGATGGCTTCTAAAGTGGTCTCCTTCTCAGTGATCCTAATGGCCAGACATGTCGGTCGAGTCGTCGTATCGATGGATGCAATCATTTTTGGTTCGGTTTTCAACTGAAAAGTTTTCAAATCATTTTGTTAACAATTATTGTATAAAATGAATACAAAGTGATTGACGAAAACCTCAATCAAATCCATTTCCCATATCTTGATGAAGCCGTCACTCGAGACCGAAACGAACCATATTTTGTCTTCTTTCATGTCTTCGTATTTGGTTATCCTCTGAAGTGCTTTCAGACGATTGTTATGAGCACTGATTGTATGGACAATACATTTGTTCTTAATGTCATAGACTTTAATATCATTGGAGTCGCCGCCGATGACCAGGAGATCGCTCTATCGGTTCCATACAAGAGAATCAGTTGTTAATCATTAGAGAATGAGATGATAGTTGTGTTTGACTCACATTCAAGAACTCAATGCAATTAACTCTTTTGCCGAAGTCGAAGGACTGGACGACACCTCCAGTTGTGATGCTATAGATATCGATCCGCTTATCGATGACAACGGCAAAGAAGGTACAGCTCGGAGACCACCGAACGATGTGTGCGATGGCCTTAATGTTGGTCACGTAAGCGCACCGGCCTTTTATCAGATTCCATGTCCTCAATGTCTTGTCTTTGGACACCGAAAGCATTAGTTTTCCCGACGGATGAACACTAATGGAAGTGATGGCGTCTTTGTGTCCCTTCAAAGTCTTACTGCATTCCCAACTCCTGGTATCCCAAACACATACCGTTCCGTCTTCTGAAGCACTGAACAGATGAGTGTTTCCGAAGAACTCCAAGTGAGTGACTGTTCCCGTGTGTCGGACAAGAGATCCGCAGTCATTGCGTCTAAACATATTGAAGATACGGATCACTTCATCGGTGCTACCGCTGGCCAACAGCTTGGCTGAAGTGGACAGACATCTAATGCTTCCACAATGGGCTCTATCTGTGAAACTTTGATCCAATGAATACAAACCCTAAACATAACAACAATTTATTCATTTAATGGCAAAACAATCCATCAATCGATGGCTCAATACAGACATCGTTGGACTTGAGTTGATATCCGACCAGAAATTCTTCGTACGTCCCGATTATGATCTCCATTATTGGGATCAGATATGATGTGAAAAGAGATTTCAAAACCAATTGACTTCAAACCAAAAATCAATTGATGTTTAAATGTCTGAGTCTTTCAATGTTTACACAACTAGTGATAAACACGTGAATTGAGTCGACGTTTGACTTAAGCATAAATTATGTCTCAAATGAAATGAAAAACTTTTTGTTAGAAATAATTATTTTTATTATTAATAATATTTAATAAAAATTAATAATAATTAAATATAATAAGAATTACTTCAATAAATGTTTGCAAAATTAATGTTTAAATAAAATCATAATTTTTCAACTTATATACAACTATACAATGAATAGATATTTCGTTAAATATTATATGAATTGAAAATATATATTAAATGAGAAAACAATTAAATATTAAAATAAATCCAAAATAATATCAAAACAATAGTTGAATAAAAGATGAGATTTTCAAACGAAATACAAATGCTTTCAATGTTTAAATGCATTCAATGTCAGACCGAATGCTGTCAATGATGGCAACGCCGGCATAACTGCGACCTCTGGACATGTGCTGAGCCATCAGTTTCCATAAATTGGTTTTGGGATCAAAGACTTCAACTGATCCTAAATTGCATTGACCGTCATCTCCGCCCACGACATACAACAGCCCCTTATGGCTAATGACACCCGCATTACGACGTCTTATAATCATATCCGAGCATTGAGTCCAACGGTTAGTCTCGGGATCATAACATTCGACACTCTTCCGAACAGCCGGTCCGTCGTGTCCTCCAATGGCATAGAGCCGACCGTCGAGTACTCCAACCCCAGCACCGCTTCGACGCTCAGACATATCGCAGATTAAAGTCCAAGACTCAGTTGAAGGGTTGTAGTACTCAACAGATGACAAGCACTGTCTGCTCGCGCCGTCATAACCGCCCACAGCATAGAGTTGACCATTGAGTGCCGCGACGCCAACAGACGAGCGTCTGGTAGACATTGAAGGGATGTATTGCCACGTATTAGTCATGGGATTATAAGCCTCTGCCGACTGCAGACCATTGTTGCCATCGAAGCCTCCGATGGCGTAAATGATATTATTTAAAACACTGACTCCTAATGTAGATCTTCGGCAAACCATTGCCGAACCGCTCGACCATTGGTTTGTCTTTATGTTAAAGCAGTCGACTGTCTTCACTCGAGACCCACCATTGAAGCCTCCGATAGCATAGACGGTGCCGTTCAAGACTGCCAGACCCGCACGACATCGTTTCTCTGGTAAATCACTCAACAGTTCCATCCATTTGTCTGTTTGGAAGTCATAATATTCACATTCTTTGATGGCTTTCGGCGCCTGACCTCCGATTATGATCAGGCATTTCGGTCGATCCCTGGGTGTCCTCATACGGAACCGGGAGTTGTTGGCAATAGTCATCTGTCCCTTACATAAGTGGTATTTCATGGCTTCGATCAAAAGGTCTTTACAAATGGTATCGCTTTTAATGAGAGGGAACTCGTCTTCGATCCGAACAAGACTTTCTTGAGTGAAATATGGGAAACGGATGTGTTGTATAAGAGATGGCAGATATTGTATGCGCGTAATGTCATGAGTGATCCAACACATGAGAGCCGAGAGAATCACTTCTTCGCCTCCACTCCCAGTGTCGACATAATCGGATGATATGATTTGAGACACTCTTTCGGGACTCAATTGCAGGAATTCTTCGCTTTTAGAGGCAATGACTTTGAAGTTATTGAAGATATAGTTGAGAACAAAGTGTTGTAAATCAAAACATCCCAAGAGTTCTGCGAAGCCATAGATCCCCAAAGCGTTCTCCGGATGTAATTGGGATTCAATGAATTGACTGCAGATGTGGACAATGTGTGGACAGTCAAGCATTTTGGCGCCACTCATCAGCTGCTGGACGTTGTGGACAGTCGTGTCCACACATCCCGTATAACACCATCGGATGATCGCATTCAGTGTCTGTCCGTCGATATTCTTGATGTGGACCTCATGTAAACCACTTTCGATATACTGTCCGCCAATCCCTCCGATGAACATCACGTGGAAGTAGTGAAGAGTTGAGGCCAACACCACTCGATGGGCGACAATCCGTTCGTTGTCTTCAGTGATGAGACAAACATCACATAAATTAGGTCTCATTTCGTACATCGAAGACAAATACCAATCACTTCTCCAGTCATTGTTCTTCGAAATGGTATTCATTTGAGACCAAAATTACAACAAATTATTCATTAATTGTAAATATATTTCAAATTAATTCAAATTAAAGTCCATTTAAATGACCAAAAAATGAACTCATTTTGTCTTCACTCAAAAGTCACTCAAATGTCAAATACTTTCATATTTTTCAATATATTTTGTCTTCATTTCCAAAAAATAGTTTATATTTTGAGATAAAAATCTATAAATAATTTGATTTCAATTAAAAACTGATTTTTGAGATCAAAAAAATGTAAACAAAAGTCGTATTTATTTTGAAAAATGTTCACAAATTATGTTAAATATACGATTTATTGCCCCCTTTGAAGGGGGAAAGGATTTTGTTGTATCAAAGAATTGAATATAACTTTTATTTAGAAATAATTTTTTGATTGAATTTTGATTTAAAATATTTTATTGAATTTAATGAAAAACTTTTAACAATAAAATCTCGAGAAATGATTTGTCGTTAGTTTTGTCTTTGAATCCGTTGTCACAAATGCTGTAAAGAATGGTTAGTCTGAAGACACCTAAAGCCATAGTATGTGATATCGAGGGCACGACTACTTCGATGAAATACTGGGGCGAATGTCTGGTGCCGTTCATTAAATACAATTCCCAGAAGTGTTTGAGAGACAAATGGGGGGATTCGGTGCTGATGGCACTCATCCACAATCTTAGGAACAGTACTATAGAGGCCAATAAGAATGGCGAAGGAAGTATGGATTGAGACAATTGTGTGGTAATTGATTTGTGTCTTTTTGTGACCAACAGTTCCGGCGATCGCAGACTTCAAGAAGGATAAGGATTGTATGGGATAGGGGTTGACATCAGGGGTTGACATGAGTTAATCATATCTTGAATTCATTGCCATTTAGTTATCATTCGATCGATTGTCGATAATGTGATCCATCAGATGAATGCCAAACGCTATGGAAGATGTCTTCAGCACTTCCAGATGTATGTCTGGCTCTACGGCTATAAAAGCAAACAACTGAAAGGACATGTATTTCCTGACGTCTCGAAAGCCTTTGACAAATGGAATAAATCTCTTGGAATTCATGTCTACATCTATTCTTCCGGAGTATATCTCACTCAGAAGCTATTGTTCTCCTGTTCTGTCAGAGGAAACCTAACCCCTGTATGACATGACCCACACTTTGATACATCATTTCATATAAGATCTCATATTTGTTTCAAAGATAATCAAAGAATTCTTTGATGTCGAGAGTTATGGCTCTAAAACAGATCCCAAAAGTTATACGAAAATTGCAAATCATATCAATGTTAAGAACAAAGACATTCTCTTTCTCTCAGATAACACAAAAGGTATTCATTTGTTTTGACTAACATTTTATACATTAATAACTATTCAGAACTTTCTGCGGCCGAAAGCGCCGGCTGTCAGGTCTTAGTAGTGGTCAGACCTAATAATACAGAACTTTCCGAAGAAGAGAAACAAAGTTTTAAAGCAATTAAAAGTTTTACTGAAATTAGTTTCACATAAATGTAAAGTAAATTCTAATTTCAATTCAAATAATTTATTTTTTACTCAAATCTTATTCAATAAAAATTCTTTGAAAGAATCAAAACATTTGACAATTAATGACAAAATTCATTATATTTTTATAACATTACAAACACTGTATTTTCTATTGAAATGAATGCACTTCTCATAGAGACGACCGTTTGGTGGCATTACTGTACTCAACAGACTGTATGAATGAGTATTTCCATACCTGTCCTCTCAAACACTATTCTGACCCAAAATAACTGAATTAATTAAATTAAATTTTATTGAATCCAATTATTTGTGAGTAAAATAGGACTCAATTTTAACATTTGTTGCAAACATTTGCGGAACAAATATTTTGATAAAAACATTTGTTCAGAAAGAGCTAACAATGAATGTGACCAAGGGTAGATTATTACCATATCAACTCTATTTATTAGAAAATTTGTTACAAAAAATAATAAAAGTTTTCTTTTAATTATATTTTTGTTTATTTATTAAAATAAAACATTATATAAAAAACATTAACAAAACTTTTTATTGAATTTAATTGCTATAAAATAAAGTCTTTTTGACATAATTAGTAATGAATAACAAGTTTTCATTTGTTTTTTATTATATTTCATAGCAATTGTTAATCAAATAAATAGTTCATTAATTATATAATTTATGATATTATTCGTCAAAAAACATAACTCTTGTATTAATTAATTAATTTATTATATTTTTAACAATTGTTTTCAATTAACAAATAATTATTATTTGAAGAAATATGTAATTTTCATAGAATTGAATTGAATTGAAAACTATTGTTAACTTTGAATGTAATGAACAGAGAGTAAGAAAATACAAAGTATTCGCAAATTTAGCCAAAAAAAGTATTTTGTTTTTGACCGAATATTTTTTCCGGTGGGAACCGTTGGTTTGAGGAAATGTGGTGTCTGTGCAAAGACATTATCAGAGCCATAACCAAGAGTGCGAAAGAGAGAGCGATAGAGAAGGAGGGAGAGAGAGAGAGAGAGAGGACAGGAAACAGGAAGGACTCTGGCTTTGCACCGGCAGTTTAGCAGATCAATGGATGCGAATAAGCCGTAAAACATAAATAGTTTTAAATAGCACTCAACTATAGAACTGACCAAAGGTTTAGACATATTATGGACTTTAAACATAACTAACTCTTAACACAAACTCGTTGTCCATATGTTTGTTAATTAGTATCAAAATTATTGAACATTTTTAATGTCATAACAAATGGATTTCTAGTGAAAGTGAAAATAAGATAATTATAAAAATTAAAATCAAATTAATTTTTTTATATGAAAAGTATATTTAATTAAATTTACATTAAATTGAAGTTCAAATAAATGGTTAAGAAGTGAATCTGATTTCGTGCAAACATTCATTACTAGAAGTGTTTCACTATATTTAATGGTATTTTAATTAACATTTTGTATGAATAATAGGAATAAAAATTGAAAGCAAACTTTCATTCACTTATAGACGAGAATAGAGTTCAGCGAACAGTATATCAAATGGTGTTATCGCTGGCATTGATCTTAAACTTATTATTGAATTAGTCGAATATGTCCGAACAGCACCAGTAGGAACAGGTGCACAAACTATTAGTGCCATTACTGACTGTGCAATAATAATATAATAACGAACAAAGTTTTGTCTAAAGAACAAAACTTTGCTTTTTTGGTATTGACTTCAAAACACAACAGTAGTAACAAAACAACCAAAAAAGTAACCAAAAAAAGCTAACCTAACCTTGAATTTGACTTCAGAGCTAATGCACAGACACTCAAGTGATGGTAATTTCGGATTCAGTCAAATGTGACTTTAGTTTTCATTATGTAATATAACAACAATTGCTTTCGTTATATATTTCTTCTTCTGTCGAAAGTAATATTTATTGCTTTTATTGCTATCATTAGAACAATGAGTGTATGTCTCGGATATAAGACATACCGTTCTGTGTATTCAAGTTTTAGGCACTGATTTCGAATCAGGTGTTGACCAGAAAGGGTGTCTTCACTAACACTTCACATAATATGTTTTAATTGTTTTCAAAACTAACTTTATTTCAATTTAAGTCTCAAATGCAATAAATTTATGTTTGATTTTCAATAACAATGGGAATGGCATTTGTTATGCGATTTTTGGCATTGAGAGGACCGGAGGGCGAAATGTGTTCGCGTGGTGGACAACACAAAAATTGAGATCCTAAGCGTGGGAATGGGTTTTCCTTCGGGTGCAACAAAACACGTGCTATTGCTTAGAGTCGGGTCTAATAACAACACTCTTAATGTCAGTTAAGAACTAATAGAATTGTACTCTAAATATATCTTTACATTTGGAGCCATTGGCACAACATTTAGAGGTCGAGCCATTGGCACAACATTTGCCACTTATTAGCGCTCAAACTATTCCTATAATATTCACCGACTCTATGATTAAAGGAACAAAATATAGAATATTCTCGTCTTAAAGATATCATTAAAATAAAACACATTCAAAAAACTATAATAATATTAAACAGAATTTTATAATACAAACAAACAGTAAATAAAAAACAATTTTTCAACAATTTTTTCTTGAGATTAAATAAAATGTTTTTTTTTGAGAAAAGTTTGTTTTGCGTTAATATTTCAATTGATATAATAAATGACAGAAATTTGAAACTACTATTAGTTTACGCTATGTTGAGATTGAAAGAGATTATCACTTTATGCCTAACTTTAATACCAATGTTAAATGATTTGAATTTCAAACAAATTGTTCTCTTATTGTGAATTGAATAAAATATCTGACAATTGAATGGTCTGACAGCGAGGGAGGCATTGATTTGAATGAATCGCTTCTCAATGAAGTGAATACCGAAAATCGGGTCAAAGTTTAAAAGTGTATTTATTTGCAAATAAAGCAATGAATTTGAATGACATAACAGAATAGATAACAAATAATTCAATGTTTTCATTAAAAACTACAAAATTTTTATAAAAAAATGAATATTCAAATCATTGAATAAATTGAATTAATGGATGAAAATATTTCTCACTAATTAAATGAGAAATAGCCCAGGGTATATTGAGTATATTAAGGGTGAATTTTAGGGTACATTTTAAGTTCAAATTAGAGTCAAAGCTATCAAAACAAAAACCATTTAATAATAAATAAAATCTATAATAAAATCCATAATAAAGTCTATTCTAATATAAAAGTCTATTATATATTAAATCTATAATAAGAAAATAATT
The DNA here is from genome assembly GCA_034700825.1 of Quadroppia sp. Gr-Ori-00064. NCBI lineage: Eukaryota > Metazoa > Arthropoda > Arachnida > Sarcoptiformes > Quadroppiidae > Quadroppia > Quadroppia sp. Gr-Ori-00064. Next base: position 26,303 of record JAQIXR010000058.1, on the reverse strand, counting down.
AATATTCTGTAGGAAAGGAGTAAATCGGTTATCGCCTTTATGCTCTTGGTCAATTTGTTATCTCGTTAGTCAAGAGATAACAATTCACATGAATTTGATTATGAAGTGAAAAATTCAAATTTATTATTAGAAACGAGTAATGAATTGAATTAAAAATAATAATAAAAATGATTTTCGCATTAAATAGCAATGACTTTGAGCTCACATTTGCCCTAAATTTCATTTTAAGACAACTTCACGACTCATACGACTCACGACTTTATACCTGTGCCGTAAATATAGTGAACACATGAGAACTGGAAAAAATGATTTTATTTCATGAAAATTTTGAGAACAAGAGAAGTGAGTATATAATGTCAGGTATGGCCTGATTTGGTACTGCCAGCTGGTGCTGGTGCTACCAGTGCTGGCTAAGTATGATCTGTAAGAGTGCTGGGATTGTCAGCGAAGATCAGAAGAGTAGTATTAGAGCCTTAAGGTATATATAAGAACAGTCAGACTGTTCTCACGAACGTCTTTCACCTGTTTCGGCACGCGATGGGTAGCACTGGTAACTAAGCACTGGTAGTAGTGGTAATGGCATACAGTCAGAAGCAGAGCTCACACAAACTCAACGACCCATTCGTGGGAAAACGTGGGAACAGTTTCTTATTCTTTTTACTATTTTCAACATAAAAACCACTCAATACGTCCAATACCTCCCGAACCCCAATAGTCATACAGTTTTTGCTTATATTCTCTATATTTTCCTTTTCTCACATTTTGTAAAGAAATGGAAAATTTGTGAGACTTTCAAGATTTTCATTACTATAACAAACTTATGTCAATTGACAACCAAATAGAGATACAGGTGCCCAATACCTGTGCCAATACCTGTTCCCAACACTGTTAGTACTTTCTAGAAACAGTATAAAAATGTTTCGGTTTATATTTCAGTCATTATTATATATTTCCCACTATTTATTGAAAGCATTAAATGAATCAAATTTTTTTATTTCAATTTTAAACAAAAAATAAAAATAAATATAATTTTCATTAAAATAATTCAATTTATAATATATTTTAGAATTGGATTAATATTCAATGAGTCCATTGATTGTCGAAAGCCTTCAAACACATGGATATGAATTGAGATGTCATTCAAAACCAATAATAATATAAATAATGAAAAATAATATAATTTTATAACACTTTTAAATGTTTTTTTTCGATGATTTTTGATCGAAAATATGACTGAAGTTTCGATGAGTTTATGCCCCTATTTGTTAATACACCTCAACTTTCTGACCGTCACTCTATCAGTGTATTTCGATGGCTGTTGTGATGATAACAGTGTCTGATTGGACTCATCTGAGGAACTGGAAGTAAATGCTTGAGGGAAGTCGTCATGTGTTGGGTCCGAGTCATTAATGACTGACTTAAAGAGGAGCTGATCATTGATCTCATCCATAAACGCGTCTTCGAATAGTTTTAAGAGATTTTGTTCACATTTTTCAATCAATAACTTTTTGACCAATTCTTCCAAACGGAACAAATGTTCGTCCGATTCTTCAGGCAAATGAAAGCGCATAAAAGTCGACAATTTTGCCAAATACTCGACATTCGGTCCACACATGCCTTTGGCGAGTGCTATGTCTTTTGCAATTAGTTCCAGAGGCGCTGATCCCATATATAATGAATTACAGGGCAGTGCTATGTATACCAGCACTGGAAACGGCTCTTCTTTGGGATCTCGTGGAAGGAATTGAGTGATAACTGTTGAATACCCGCCTAAAGACGACTCTCTGTTTGTCAAATAGGCTAAAGTCATCTCTTCGTCTGTCAACTGGAAGGCTCGGCCCCAAGTGGACACCTGTGCCAACACATGACATCAAAGTTAATTAAATCAATAGATAATTATTGAATAGTTTTGTGTTTTGTTTGAAAGGAATGTTGGTTTTCAAGCAATTGACTCAATGTAATCAACAATTTTCTTGTTCAATGATTTGGTATTTATTTTGAATATAAACTAAAATTTTATACACCTTTGGATTGGATGTCAAACAGCTATGAGTTTCATCTGAAAGACATCTGATTTAACAGATGAACGGACACTCAAAGCACAGTATCAGACATCGGGTCCAAAGCCTTTTGACAGCAATTATTCGCTTCGATGACTAAGAATTTTAAGATTCAATTGCAAAGAATAATAGAGAAGAAAAGGAAGGACAGGGAGGAAAAGGAGTTATGAGAAGACATGCTTTCACTTGAAGACAGCTTTCAGTGAAATAAGAGCAGAAAAACTGGTCCGAACTTCGGGTCCGAAATGAAAATTATTTGTTTTCAAGTTCAGTGACCTGTTTTCATAAGACAAGACAGGGCTATAAAACGACTGGCCTTTCCTGACAAACGACGGGCGCTCTCTTATATACAATATATCAGAATGAATGAAGAGTTCATTTTCCCTCAAGACTTGAATACACGAAGACTTTTGTCGCAAAAGTTAAATGAGAAAAAACAACAAAAAATAATAATAATATTAATAATAATTTTGAGTCAATTATTGCCAAACTTTAATGGCTTTCAAGAAGAGGACAGACTTTTCGCACATGTCTTCAGGCGAAGGAAATTAATTACATTAGACTTTATTTTTGTTAATCATTTATAATTAGTTTATATTTTCTTAAATGTTTTCAAAAATTTACTCAAATATTAAAAACAATTTGAAAAGTGTCTAATATTGACGACACGACAGCACTCACCCCTTCCTCCTCGATCAGTGTCACCACTCGTCCCAACTATTATAGAAAAATATAAATAAATTAAAAACATATTTAATATTCAAATTCACTTTGAATGAGCTCTTAATCATTAAGTTTTAACTTTTGATGGCTTTAATGATAAACAAAAACCATTTTATTTAGAATTTTGATTCACTTTTTCAGAAAACTTTCTCAAAATAAAATCACTTTTTATATAACGTTTCAATTATTTTAAATTTATGTCCCAAAAGAGCGACAATTTTTCATTGATATAAACATAAAAGTCATATAAAACAAAAAAATAACTATTAATTAATAAACATTTTTCAAAATGATTTGTTGCTATAAAGTAATAAAAATTCATTACAAATAACAAAAAAGTTTTACTTTAATTTAAATCAAAATTTTGTTATTTGATATCAAAAGGTGTTATAAAAAGCAATAAATTATTCATTTATTCATTAAATAATTTCATTAATAATCTGATGAATATTTAGCTTCAAATGTAATCCTATATTTAAATTATTTTTAGTTAATTCAAAGATTAATACAAACAGAGATTATTATATATTAATATAATTAAACAAATTTCAAATTTAAACAAAAATTTGGGTCAAAATTAGCCTCAAATAAGTGGTAAAAATCATATCATCCGCAAAGAAATAGAGATATGTTATCATTATTTGAGAAATCGACAAAACAGTCAATGATTTTGTAAATGAAAGCCTTTTTTTGATAACGATTTAAATATAGTTATGAATTAATTTCATATAAATTGTCATTAATCGTAAAATCGATATATTTTTCTAATAGAGAATAATTAAGTTTAAAATGTTATAAAAAATTTAATGCAAACAATTTGCCACTAATTAAGTAATTAATTTGAAAACACAAGTAATGATAGGTTTGATTGAATGACGAGAGAAACAAATTTCATATTAAGATCACAAAAATGTTCAAAATTATTAGAAAATAAATTTAGTTTTGTTTTGATTTTCAAATATAATTAAAGGATTAATGACTCAAATCAACTCTCGATCATAAAAATGAATTGAAAAGTTCACTGAATATATGGAATGGTATCAAAGAATTCAAAATAATTTATCATATTTTTTGACAATCGATTTGTTTGAATACCACAGAAGTGCTGACCGTTTGAGTCAATCAATACCTCATCTAAATTACGCTTAGTTTAAGCTCACGAATGAAAACGTATTCAATCGTAAAGTAATTTTTTGAATGAATATTTGGGATTAAATAAACCGTATTATCGATAATACACTCAAATAGGTTTCAGATTTAATTTCGTGACAAATGTGAAGGACAGTTGGGTTTAGAATAGACATGAGTGAAAACGACACACACAGTGAGGGGCAGGTATTTGAACAGGTATGTGAATGTCAGCGCTTTTGGCAAATGTTTAACAAATTCATTGTAAATAACATTTGAAAATTCAATTATAAATACTTTATAACGGAATCCAAAAATGAATTCAATTGTTGTTTAGATTCTAATAACATATAAACAAATATTTACTAAAAATTCAATTCATTAATCATTTTAAACACAAGTTATTAATAATAGAATAGAATATAATAATAATATTTATTATTAATTCAATTTAAAAATAACAAAAAATAGGAAATATGAAAAACAAGAAAATTCATGTGAATTCGGGTTTCCGTTAAATGTTTATCATTTTCGTTGTCGAAGTGTTTGAAAAAATACATAAAAATATGACAATCAGATGAACCAAATCCTGTCTCACATACTATACATGTGTTTTAAATACATTCCACAAAAAAATGTTTTTTTTTAATAATAATATTAATAGTGAGAAAAACTTAATTATTACTCAAATTATTATAATATCAAAGCATTGATAATGAGATCTGTAATTAATTTTTAAATATATTTTGAATTTATTTATATTTATTTTAATAATTAATTCTAAGAAACGTTTTGAAAATTCTCATTCAAACCATTGATTCAAAGGAATGAAAATAAAGAGATAAAAATATTTATTTTAATTACTTTCAAACAAATCATATGAATGTTGAAAAGAGTTCATTAAAATTGATTAGAATTATAATTGTATTGAAGTTGACATAAGAGTTAATTTCAGTGTTAATAACACTGGAAAAAGTGATTGACATTAAAATAAATTTTATTAACAATAAAATAATTATATCAGAGATAAAATCAAAACATTTTTCAACAAATATTACATATATTTTAGAATTTTGTGAATAAATTGTTAAATAGTTTATAATTTTGTTAATTAATAGATCTTATGATTAATATAACATAAATTCATTGTCAAATGAAAACAATGTATGAATTGTTTGTGAACTCAAATTTAATTCATATTAACCTAAAATATCATATAATTAACCACTCATTGAATTTGATTATAATTATGTATAATATATAGAAATCGTTTACAAATATAATTAATTAATAATGAAAATAAATATTTATTTCAACACATAATAAGCCAATAAAAAGTCAAAAATGCAATCAATTATTATCTAAATTAATAAGGAGTGAAATAATTGAACGATTCGTTCATTTCATTAGTGAATCGAAACTTGTATTTCAAGCCTTTATGAGAAAATATATTATATTATTAAACAAAACAAAATTATATAAAACATAATTTTATTCATAAATTCTTATTAATTCAAACCAAAAAAGTGCCAAAAATATAACAAACAACAAAAATCGCATAAATATTGAGTGAAATATTAATTGAATGAATATTTGATGCATTCATTGATTGAATTAATTGTGAAACAAATATCACATTTAAATTAAATGTTTATTTAATTATATTTTCATTCAATAAATAGTAAATTGAAATATATTTTCTTCAATGACAAGAAGAAAGCAATGATTGATTGGTTAAACTCTTCCTGATTTGTGATAAGAGATATCTTGAATTGAAGTACAACTGAAGTGTTCAAAGAGTTTGGACAACGATTTATATGATATATTCGATGATATATTTAGAAACTTATCATTTGTTTGTAAATAAAGACAACTTTTGGTCAACACATGCCATGAATTGGTCGATGACCTCAACTATTATCCGAATCAAATAATATTGACATTTTTTGGTCAAATATATCATTCAATTGTTGGCGAAATTGTTATAAAACGAAGAAAACGATTAATATTTGAACATAACATCAATTAATCATTTTTTATACAATTAATAATCAAATAAAATGTAAATAAAATTTGATTTAAAGGCAAAACTCATTGAAATAACTGATAATAATTGAAAAGATAGACAAAAACTGGTAATGAATGAGATTCTAAAGGAAGTGATTATATTCCGGACCAACCCTTTGGGCACTCAATGTATTTTGAGCATTAGGTGTAGTCTTACCAATAGATCAGTCACTTTGACAGTGAATTTGTGAGCATTTCATACAAATCGGAAGACAAGACTGCAATCAATGGGCCGTAAAGACAGGGATGTAATCAAAAACGATTAGTCAAAGAAAGTTTGAACAAAATCAAAGAAATTATTTGTTCTTTGAATACAAAACAAAAATTATTAAAATTAAACATAAGTTTTATATTAAATAAAAACATTTAATTAAATTTTTGACTTAAAATAGCTTTGAATGTGTTTTGTCTCAAGAGTTGAAAAGTACTCAAAAAGACATAAAATCATTGGTGAAGAAGACCTTCAAACCAGAGGTGACCTTAGCCTCAAAAAAGCCATTGATTAAGAGCTGAATCAATTCAAGTGATTTATGATCATTAGGGGCACAGACATGTCATTGGAATGGTAGGTATTAGTTATGGTATGCATACCCGTTGTGGACATCCTCTATGAGTGTCACTTCCCTGATAGAACCGACGACAATAGCCATCAATTCTTCCGACTTTGCATTCCTTGTAATCAAAGCCGGGATTCCATATGAGAGACCCGTAGCCGAAGACCCAGAGGGCAGACATGTGTCGGTTGCGGACACGATAGGGATGGTAGGGATTGGGTTTGAATGTGAGCGCCTGGAGATCACACCCTAGCTATTGGTCAGTATTTGTGTTGTGAAGGCTTTCATACAAACACTGAATTGAAAACTACATTATTATTCAAATAAAACAAATAATAAAATAATTGTAAAATAAACTAAAAATTAATAAATATTTTACAAATTATTTAAACTAAAAGCACTTCTTATTATAAATTCATTTTTGTGTCCAATGTTTGAAAGTATTTGTTGAGAGAAAAAATAAAAACACTATTAATAGCATAGCATTGATAGCATTGGCTATAAATCTGATGCAAAACTCAAAATGTATTTCAAATACACACAGAGTTTGTGCAAAAGCTTTCACATCAATAGCACAGCCAAAAAGTACAGCGCTTTGTAAATGGTTTGCAATTGTGAACCAGGGATAGAATTGAATGGGAAAGTTGGCTTTGGAAAGGCTGTTACGCAACGCCATACTGACAAACGAGAGGTACAGTATATTAAGGAAAATAATTCTCACAAATAATCGTCAAATGGCGTTAAGGAAAGGTAGGCTTCAGGTGCTATTTAATTGTTTAATAGTACTCTAAGCCAACTCTACAGCCAAACCACTGTAATCTGAACTGAACTGAACTGAACTGAACCAGTTGCTTTATGTACATGAATAATGGTCTCAAAACAGCAACAGTGAAGGACTTCTCGATCTATCAATTGACAAATAATAATAAAATAACACTTTTTGTGATATTTCGCGATTGAAGGCATGAATGAAATACAACTCAATTCAAAATTCTTTAATATGTTTGAACTTTTTTGTTCAACACTTCAAAAGGACTGAAATAGTTATGAATTGAATAACGTATTGATTGAAAAATAAGACAAATATTGAAATTAAGGTTAAATTAAATTTTATTTCTTATTCAATGATTTTTCAAATATATAGTGATTTACATCCGTTTGCATTACTGTCCAAACAGTTCACAAACTGCTGGACAGTAATGACAGCTCAGAATAACATTGATTCAAATTGAAAATAATTCACTAATTCTTTACATAATTCAATAATCAATTAAAATAACAATTTTTTGAATTAAATATTTCGTAAATGAATTTCAAATCAATGATTAGCTAATGTTTAATAAGGTTTTTGACTGTATTTTTATGAATAGGATATTTGGCGACACTTAAAGAATACGCGAAAAAATTCAAAACAATTTTGAATAACAAATCAAAAAATGATTTCTGAGATAACATTGAAAATATTGCTTTGAATTTCGTCTCGATTTGTGCCGTCACTAAAAAATAATTTGTCATTTGCTGTGATTATAATTATATAATTATTTACAATAATTACAAATATAAATATATTTACAGAATATTATACATAAAAATACATTCAATTATATAAATAAGTTATGTTTGCCGTCAATGGGTTCCAATGGGTTCGAGGAAAACCTAAATTACTTACAGAGAAATCAATTGAAACACAAAATTTTTGAGATATTTATTCTCTAAGATTTTTGGGACAATAATTGTGAGGGATTTTGGAGTTAAGAATGAAAGGAGAAGTACTTAAAAGCGGTTTATTATGGGTTTCGAGACATTCAAACACATTGAAAGACACTTGAAATGAACCGAAACTAATGAACAAACATTAACGGCATTAACGGTCGACTCATAGACTATAAGACATTAACAATGCATTGGATGCCAATCGCCACTCATATATCATTAGAGGTGCGCCCAAATCAAAGCCTATACCAAATGGCACAGTCATATAAGGCCAACGGCGGACAACTACACGTCCCACAGGCTTTCCATTCATATTCATGTTGGACATTATCGATGGAATGCCGCAAATGTCTTATATGTCGGTATAAATCGGTTGAATATGTTGTAGATATTTGCTGACTGGCCTACTGTTCCTACTATTCCTACTGTTGTTGATTGTCGTGCACTCAGTATTAAGCAATTTATTGTTTGAATGAGTCTTTTTGAGCGACTCGAGGGTCGCATACTTTTCGTGGACAGACATTTGTCTGATTGAATATATGTTTTGTTTTGAAATGTCATAGATTTCATGATTTGTCAGTTTAGTCAGAGTCGCACTTTTGCCCCTTTGCAGGTGCAAGTGGTTCAGCGATGGCGGTCTGTCCAGTGCATTCACTATCACATTAGCTGCCGGTGCCATATGATTGTCGACACACTTATTGTTCATGCCTTTGCTCATCACTGAGTTCTGTTCGTTCTGACGCCTGACCTCATCGTCATCTTTCTGTTTGCTTTTGGTCAGTCTATTCCTCCTGTGTTTGCATATGATTATGAGAACGGCTGCGAAGACCGCAATCACCGGAACACTGATCGACAGTAAGAGGATTAATATCAGATGGCTTGAGGACAGGGGCTCTGCTGTCTCTAAAGGCAATGAAGGCATTGGAGAATTGATAGCCTGTCCCCCATTTGAAGGCAATGACCAATTCTCGCACATTTTACCGACGAAACCAACCGGACATTCGCACAGGTATTCATTGACGCCATCAATACAAGTGCCGCCGTTTTCGCAGACAATAGATTCACATTCGTTCACATTTATGGAACAGTCTTTTCCGGTATATCCCGGTCCACATTTGCACTGGTAGTCATTTACCAGATCAACACAAGTGCCACCATTAGAGCACGGCATCGTTAGGCAGTCGTCGACATTCTCTTGGCATAACTTTCCGATAAAACCCGGAACACATTGACAGCGAAAGTCGTCGACATCGTCAATACATGTGCCGGAATTGAGACATGGATTGTCAGCGCAGTCATTGTAGTTGAGCTCACAGTTCAGACCACCAAAGCCTGCCCTACAGTTGCACTGATAGCTGTAGTCATCGATGGCAACACAACTTCCCCCTAAAGCACAACCAATTATTAATTAGTTTTCGTTAATAAAACTTAAATAAAATAATATAAAACAATAGTTACCGTTAGAGCAGGGGTTGGGCTCACAGTCCGTCTGCTTCACCTGACAGTAGTCGCCTTCATATCCCGGTTTGCAGATACATAGGTAACCGCTCGGGCCGTCCACACAAGTGCCACCATTACTGCAAGGGTTGTTAGTACAGACACTGGCCATTGTCTCGCAGTGTTTGCCAGAGTATCCGAGCGGACATTCGCACGTGTAGTTTTTGGACGACACGCTCTATTGGACACAAAGAGGCAAACATTAGTTTTGCAAAAATATTGTTTGGTTTGGCGTTTGGAGTAAAACTCCTGCAGTGAGACATCCGTTTTTGGATGGCAACTACCGGTGCTTTGCATTTATAAACTCATAACAAGTGTTAATACAAATTAAATCTCTAATTCGTAGGCGTTTTCCGCAGAACTGAATGTCAAGAAAAATAAGTTTTTGCTTTGCATTTCATGTCTATGCATAAGACAGACAGTTATGGAGAGAAGCACAGGAATGTCCACCCATTCCTTCATTGCTGAGAAATACTATTAATGCAAATACTGTATAAGTTTTTTGCGAACGACTATTGAATGAATGAATAAATCATTTGTAAACTAATATACATTTAAAGTTCATTATAACTGTTGGCCGAAAAACAACTCAATTATTCACAACTCATTCAAAATCATTTTGATTGTCAACAACAACAATTATAAGCAATTTTTCTACTTTTGCTATCATTTCTTGTGCTTAAAGTCATAATGAACTGAAAAACTTGTTTATATATAAGAGAGTATCAGAAAAAATATAAATAATTGGATAATTATTTCTTATTTAAGACCAGAAGAATGTCTTATAAACAAATGTGAAAACTTTTATTCAATTCAAAGTCAAATAATAGCAAATGTATTGCAAATAAGGGGCAAAGAATGGAATGAAATGGTATTTCAAGTGCTATTAAGTTAGAGAATAGATTGAGTCGAGAAAAATAGATTGCAATAAAAGTTATGCTGGTATTCATGAAACAGGGCTGTCATGAAACAGGGCTGTCATGTGTGCCTTAGGGGCACAAACAGCAGAGTTAACACTGAAAGGGAATAAATTGTATTCGGATAACCATATTATAAATTATTTGGACATATATTTCACATATTATAATATCAAACACAAGAAGAGTCAAGTGTTTGGCATAATAGGCATTGCAACCCAATTGCACCCATAAGTCAATGGGAAGGTCACAATTGGCTATCATAGTCCCAGTGCTGTCTTTCAGATTGTGAGCACACGTGCAATCGTAAAGATATCAAATGCAATGCATTGTAAGTATTGATGATTGAGAATAATGATGCTATCATTTGACAGCACAGGTAGTTGGCATCCGTGTGCCAATGAGGCCTTACAATAGAGTCATTGAGTAAAAGCTTAGATTGAATACAGAATTAAAAAGATTTTCTACTTTTAGACCAATAAGAAGAAGAGGAATATTTTGACGAAATTATTGTCTAATTTTCATAAACTTCTATCAAATGATTTTCTATAAGAAATTCAATTGAGATAAACGTCTGACAAATAAAATGAAAGAAAAGATAATATTTTGAAAAATATTTACAAAAAGAAAAATTCAAACAAACTATTATTTATATAACAATAACATTGTTTTTGACTTACTTTACACGTTCCTCCATTAGCACAGGGAATGTGAGCACAGCTATCAATCTCTTGTTCGCAATTCTTGCCGGTGTATCCGAGAGGACATTCACATGTATACCATCCCTCTCCTGTGTTAGTACACGAACCCCCATTCTTACACGGCTTATGGTTTGTGCAATAATTCAAATCTGATAATAAATGACATAATAATCAAATTTATAAATATATTTATTGACACGTCTAAGGGGGTTAAAGGGGGCCAAATAGGCAGAGAACATGTAGTGATATTTTGCAACAAGTATTTTAATTAAGACATAATTATCTCTATTTATTGATACCGAAAAGTGTAGACAAACCTTGATTGCAGAGCAGTCCACCCCAGCCCTCATCACACAAACAGTCCCACGGCTTCCCACAGTAGCCGTGCAAACAGCCCGGGTATTTGGTGCACTGATTGCAGTTATGGCCTTCCCATCCATATCGACAACTGTTTGAATGAGTTGTTAAGTATATAATTATTTTAGTGTTTAGTTTAGACTCAAAATCACTAATAATATAGTATTTTATTTTCATTGCAAGTCATTCAAAATCAACACTTACTTGCATTCGTTGGGTTGAGAGCACTCGCCGTTCGTCGCATTACAACCCGTCCGACAAATAGCTATAATTGCAAATAAATAACAATTAGTTGTTTTGATTGATTGAAAAAATCAATTTAATAGCAAAAAAATAATGTATTCAAAGGTTTGCTTTTATTTGCAAACAATTGATATTATAATAATTGTAATCAAACAGTGATTTTACACAACAACAAAGTCTTATTCATATTTCCATTCCCTAGAATATTAACACCTGTGAGGATGAGGAGATGTGACCCTTATTTCAGGGGCAAAATATTGCATTATTTGTAAAATATAAGCCAAAAACTCGGATATAAATAAATAGGTTTTTATTCTATTCAATGGATTTGAACTAGAATTGAGAACATAAGGGAAGGACAGGTAGGGACATGTCGTTTTATGGGCCGGTGTATACACGAAATTGGCTTTTTTGAAAGAAGAGAATAAGAAAAAAAGGAGATCTCGGAGTCTTTGCTCTCGTGTTTATAATGATTTGCATACAAAACTTTAGACCTTTTGCTCTAACTTTGAGTGCAATTCAAATACAATAAAATTCAATACAAAAAAAGCTTTCAATTCGATTGAGAAGAATAAATATTGTCTAAAGAGAGCGAATGATATTGTCTTAAGCATTGAATATAGCACTCAATCAACTGCTAAGAGTTTAGAGAAAATGTAATAAATATTAATATCGATACAAACACTGCTGTGTTTAAGACATATTTGAATAATATCAAAATAATTCAATATTTTTCTTGTGTTTAATAAATAAAATGCAATTTATATGATAACCGATAAGTGAATTAAACAATCGGTTTAATACAGATTGATTGCAATGCTCTTTAATGGCTAATGGATTGAAGGCCAGACATTCAATGTCAACGTCTGAGGCGAACAACCACTGAGTTGTCTAACATTAATAATAAATTATTGTATATTTTTCTGTTATTTTTCGTGTTATATAATCAAAACAATAGTCAATGCACTGAACAATAGGAAGCGAATCAAAGACAAGGAAAATGTTTAATACTATAAATCTTGAACTCATTCTCAGGTATTTCAAGCCATAAGCTCTTCATTACATTATTTAAATGCATTTTTTGATTGAAATTCTAAACAAAATTAATTCATTAATTCGACGAAAATTATTTCAAAACAAATATAATATAAAACTTTTGTCTGAAAATTTTGTGTTCAAATTATACCTTCATTTGGGCAATGAGTTCATAGAGAGAGGGCTCAGAAGAAAAAGAGAAGTCATGCACAGCAAGCGAAGAGGATGTGCGTGTAAACTGCCTGTGCTATCCCAGTCGTCCAGCACTGGGCATCACATTGTGTCAAATTATTTAGAGACCGGTTTCTTAATTTTGTGAACACATATCGTCATTGAGTATAAGAAGTACTTTATATTAGAGTAAATATTGAAAAACATTCACTTTTTATGAGATCCTAAACCCAAACGAATAGAGTGAATGTCTAACTAATAGACAGTCATCGCATAACTACGCCCTGGGATTGAGACCATTTCCCATCACAAATCACAATAAACAAGATATGAAAGAGTAGTCTTCGTATGGGTTTATAGCAGAACAAATTCACAAATATTTCAATGGTCATGAGCTGCCAGTGCCGGCACAAACCCATTGCTCAAACACCAGTTGGTTCTGAGAATAGAGTGTAAAAAATTTTAATATAATTTTCACTCTTCTTGTGCTGACATAAGATTACTGAACCTCAGAAGCACTTGTAGTAAAAGTATCGATGAATTGAAATATTTGGTTATTCTTTAAATATTAGTCTTTCTATTCATTTGCAAATTATTGGCTAATATTTGTGAACAAAAATCTGATTAAACAAAAATAATAAAGAATTTATCACTTGTTTTGTGTAGGGCTCAGGGATTCAAATAACGGATGTCCGGTTGTCAACGACAGGGGGAATGGTAGCCAAAAGCCAAACACAACCTATCGTTGACTAACATTTAGCACAACTGTAATAAGAGTTGTTATGTTATGGTAGGCTCTGATCAGCTCTTCACGCACTGGGATGTCAGAGCTGTTCAATGAAAGAGTAGAGGAGAGCCTCTCAATGGGTATTGAAATAACACAAAAAACAATATTATATTATATTTAGTCAAATAAATATAAATCCGTTGAATAACAAACAACTAGTTGTGAATCCGCCCAAAAAACAAACACTTTTGACAAAAGTTTTGTTATATAATAGAAGTTATCATTACTTTTGAAGTCATTTATTGTTAAGTAGTTGTGAAGTAGTTGTGAATCACAAACACTACACAAAAGAGCTCTCATTTCATAAATATTATAAATAATTAATTATATATTATATGAATGACCGAACCTTTTTCGCAGTATACGCCGTGCCAGCCCTGGTAGCAGATCTTGTCTCCGTTGGGACTACAGGAAAAGTGGCCAAAACTGTCGTCCCTGGGCTTACACAGAGCGCCGCAATACTCGCCAAAGTAGTTCTCCTGACACATGACTCGATACGAATAGCTGATTGACGTCTGGTTTGTTTGGGAACTCTTTTGTGTCCATTTGTTGTCCACTTTGAGATAGCGAGACATTGCCAGACGTGTGATCAGAGTTCGGGTCACTGTCTGCGGAACGGCTATTGAATGTACAGATAAATCAATGATTAGTTATTGCGATAAAAATAACAAACAAACTAAAAATGAGCAAAAATTTGAGATAAAATATTTTCATTAAAAAATTCAAAGAAATGTTTAAAAAAAACAGAAAAATCATTGAAATTCTTTATAAATGAATGACTGAATGCCTTTAAGTCATATAATTTTGTTATTTTATGTGACTATCGATGAAATAGACTATCGATAGATAAAAGTACAGAAAAAAAGCGAAACCAAATGCTTGAGTGAAAACTGTTGTCAATCTTTATTATAAGATAAGCATATGATCTGAACATCAATTATAACGACCGGCCCTCACAAACAAAATATACAGTAGTTTTGTTTTGTTTTTTAAATAAAGAATAAATAAATTCCAGACAAAAAATGAGATGAATTTGAGGACAAAGTCGAAGACATTTTTTTCATTGGATTTGATTATAAAATGTTAGCCTAATATCAATTTTGAGCTATAGTTGGCGTCAAAAACCTCCCAGAAATCAGTGCAAAAGACACCAGAATTTAATGGCAAAACAAGCGCTGATGAACTGCTCACGTGTTTGTCCAGGAACTACGGTTGGCCACCTTACCAGTGCTGTTATGCCTGTGCTCTCGATTTTTGATTCTCACACACATATAGTGAGAGCGAGAAATAATTTAGTCTTAAAATTGTTTAGCATTTCTCACATATAGACGACAGACAACGACTTCTCATATTTTTAATGTCGAGTTAACACAGAATAGGGTTTCCAATGAATTAAACACTAATTATGAGATTTTTTGAGATAAAACTCAACACAAAAATGAAAAATTCATTTGATTTCATATCCTTTTAAAGCACTTCAGTTCAATGTTAACCAATGGAAAAATATTTGTAAAGTTTGTGAAAGTATATGAAAAAGCTTTTAAAGTGATTTGAGAAAATATATTAATAAAAAAAGTTATAATAAAAAGTTGTTTAACAAATGTAATAAAAATAGTGAAAATGAAAAATGAAAAATCGATCTATAATTTGGAGACCGAATCGAAGGGAGAGATAAAGAAAAGAGTATTTGAAACGAGAGATTCATTTAATTAATTACTCGCTATCTGTGAGAGGACTCGAGTTTTATTATTATGTTTCGCATCACTGATTGAAAAGGCATTAATGGCTTTTGAAACAGAAATTTTGCATTTCTTCTCTCTCTCTCTCTCTCTCTCTCTCTCTCTCTCTCTCTCTCTCTCCACATATGAAAACCGATGTCAATGTCAATGAGTGAAATAAAATCATTGCTCAATCAAAATATATTAAGAGTAGTGCTCTTTTTCGGTATGCGTCTGCCATAGCCACAGCCATAGCCACAGACCACTTTTGGATACCTGTGCTCTCACTGTCTACCAATAAAAATAAATTATCTCCGAATCAGATCCTGAATAACAACATTTCTCTACTCTATCTCTTTTTGCAGTAAAAAGAGATATAAAACTATTTTATTATTTTTAATCCATAGGAATGTATATAAAATATATAAATAGTTAGAAATTTTGCTTTTTAATTATCGGCGATATATTTTGAATCACTTTTTCAATGAATGAAAATTTATAGCAAACGAACAGACAGTTTAGTAATTATTATATAAAATAAATAATTTTTTTTATAATTTTTTCTTTAGTGGCAATGAATTACATATAAATGAATTGGAAATCTATATACAAAGAGCACAGTTATCACAAACAACAGCGAAAAAATTTATATTTTGGTTGTGTTTTTGTGAAGAACTTATTTCGTAAAAAAGTAGATACTCTTAATTGGAGAGAAAAGGAGGTTAAAATGGCCCGGAGTAATGGTTCAGGTGCTTTGGTTGAGACCTTAAACAGGTTGAAAACATAGGATAAATTACAGAAGCATTGAGTCTGGGATGATATGATGTATGGGATTGTATGCAATGATTTAATCCATAAGTTTTACTATAGATTTTAACAGATAATACGAATTACTGCTCAACTGTGCCTGAGTTTAGGGGTATAAATGACATACAAATGCTATAACAAAAAATAATAATTCATTTCGTATTTTCAAACCAATTATCTTAATGTTAGTAATAGTAATAAAATTCAATTCATTTATATTTCAAATTATAATATATTTCTAAGAAATTCAATTCCAGTAATCAATCTTTGGGTTCAGGAGTTGGAGCGCAAGTGATTACCGACTGACAGCACCACTGTTTTTGGTGGGTTCGGTAGGTTTGGTATATGCTGTCAAACGATTCACTCATTATTTGAATCCTATTTATTCTCATTAATGAATAAATAGTTTTGTTTGTAAAACCACTTCTCAAGTGGTCTCTAAGCAAACAACTGATTGATAGGTAAACAAGGTTTAGGGCACACAGATATGCTCTTGGACATTTTAATCAACAAGTGATTCTCAATTATTATAAAACGTGAATTTTATTCTAAAGGCTAGTTTTCAAGCCTTGAGTGAAAAACACTTATAAAAAGTTTTCAATTGCTATAACTCGAGACTGACGTGACGTCCGACTGATTGAAAGCAACCGAACGGTTAGATTAGAATTGAGTTAAGAGAAAAATAATGCAAACATTGACTGTTTTGATGCACTTTATTGTAGGCTACCTTATTAGAGGTATCGGTGCTTTATTCGGTGTGTCTCTAATGGCCAGTGAGTTAATGGAAAGTCTATCTCTATCTTTGGTATTTGTCTCAACTCTCATAAGCCATTAACTGCCCAACCATTTAGCCCAGGGGTGTAATCGTATTGCGGGTCAATGTTAAACATATACAATGGCATACATATACACGGCATACCTATTCTCAAATGCCGGCCCAAAAGGCACTCTATGCTCATCAGGAAGTTTTTCGACAAAATTACTCATTCACTCAAACACTGAAAAATAGCTTTGATTTACATTAATTAATGAGGTATTCAACGGGAACCCAATGAGAACCCACTGACCAATACATTGATTAAAATTCTAAGTTATTTTTTGATAAATTATTGAATAGTTTGTGAAAAAACGTGAAAAGTATGAACTTTTTTGTGAATCACTAATGATATCGACGTTGTGTTCGTGAATGAGAGAGAAATAAAACCGTAAATAAAAATTGTGAATAAATATTGTGTACAAGAGTTCAGGAATTAGACAAATGTTTATAAATATTGTGAATATAATTATAAGACAAATAACTAATGAACTGAATTTGATATTTAATTATCGTTTCAGTTATGACTGAAAACAAAAACATTTTTCCGAATGAAATATAATAACTGAATAAATAAAAATAATTTTCTTTTGTTCAGATTTTTTGGTAATAAAATATTGAATAATATATACAATAAAGAGATAAATGAATCGAAAACTAAAGAGAGAAAAACTATAGAAGAATAAGAGAAGGAATTTATTTTGTGTTAATAATTAAACGTCAAGTGCTATGAATGACAACATTTATCACATATTATGTAAAGGAAAGGCATTTCAATTACAATAGAAAAAAACGAGTGATAAATGTTTTTGAATAAGATATCATTAATTTTTAAGATTAAGAGAATTCAAGAATTAATTCCTAATAGTCTGTGACTTATATTTTATCATTAATTTAAAGGTAATGAGGATTAAGAGCACAAGAAGTTGGAAGGAATTGGACATTGACTGAATTGAGTGCATGTGAGAGACAGACGAGAATTAAAACTCAAGTAATAGACAGGAAATAAAGTGTTTTTAAAACTGTTTAAATCTATGATTTAAAGGGAAATCGAGAGAAATATATTCATAAATAGATTGCAAAACAGCTGTCTATCTATCGATACGTCTGTCTATATATGTCTGAATGACCTCTAAATGATGAGAAGGAAAGCAAATCAAACAACACTACAACAAGACGTCCGAACAGCTCATAGAGGTATAGCCAGTGCCACAGAATGAGCATAAATGTTAAGAAAATTAGTCGACTTTCTCACGGTCTCAACTGTGGACCGGGATCTGGGGATCAGCTGCTTCTTAAGGACAGCCAAACTTTTTAAGACGCAATGCATATGCAGTGAACGCACGGTCTGTGCAGAAGAATAGCACCAGAAATACGGGACAAGGGTAGAGGAAAGTAGGAAGAGAGGGGATGTAGTAAATGTAAGCACAGGGATCTCTCAGAACACTCCTTTATATGAAAAGTTGACTCACTTTTCAGTTTTGTTTTGCAGTTCTATTTGAAGAAAAGTGTGCTCTGAGAGAGAATAGGAGAAGAGGGGGGAAGAGAGAGAGCACCGATAGGTAATAAAAGTACGTCTGAACACCACTACCCAAAGCCCATAAAGATTTGAATATCAATCTATTAGTGTTTGTGCTGTTGTTAGAGATGAGGCGCTCGGAAGTGAACTGTGCTCTCAGTCTGTTTAAAGTGAAGGTGAGATTGGTTTAAGTCTTTCCATAATAGAGAAAGAGCTGTGCCTTTGCTGAGAGCACCAGATGGTCAGTTTGTCCCAAGTCGTCGTTAATAGGGGTACTCATTAGTGAAGGCTTAAACTCGGGTTTTCATGTCCGAGTCCGTGTCGAGTCTAGCCCTAACCCGACTGTCCTAATTCGGGGACAATCATTACTGTCCTATAATTATCATTAGCTATGACTATGACTGGTATTATCTGTGGAAGTAATCTCTTTGTACCCCTTCATAACGTAACCCTTCGTTAGTAGCAAAACAGCAGCGATCAGAACGTGAGGAACAGAGCACAGCCAACACGAAAAGAGCAAAAGCACCTGAGGCTATGTTCCCACACTATGAGCACTGGTAGCAAACCTATGCCCAAGCGATGCGAGCCATTGCTATACCATTAATGCGAAGAAAACCTTTGGCTAAAGACTAGAGACTCGAAGAACAAAAACACAACAATATATACATAAATTGATAGTTAGGGCAAAAGTTTGCTAAATGCCATTATTAGTGAATACTGAACACCAGCACAAACAGACTGTGCTCTCGACTAAACATTGATGACAACAGTTCACTGCAAACACCGATATCTTAATTGCTATTCGTTTTCATTTGAATTTTTAATGAAAAAAAAAGTTTACAAAAAAGAGCGAATGAGAAAATTTTCAGACATACCGGCAGACGGTGTGGACAGGGCTGATGCGTTATGCCAGGCCTCCACTATCAATGAAAAGGTGCCCTAAAAAGAGAGTCGAAGCAATATATTATTATAAAGAGTTTTATCAATAAAATCAATAAATAGTTAAATGTTTTCAATATAATTGACTTTGATATCAATTAGACTCGACTCGACTTACCGGCCACGAGAAGTTGAAGGGGAATCGTATGGTATAATCCAATCCATTGACGGTGTTATCCTTAATATGCACTGAACTATCATTGAAGACATTGGTAATCACTTCACCGAAAGTACAGGGAGGACTGGGATCTATGTTCGTCTGATAGTGTTTAAGGCAGAGACGAAAAAATGTTTGACATTTTTCACTACATATTTCATTGTTATGATCTGTTTTGACGGCATTTCCACAACAATTGCCGATCGCATCACGACTTAAGTCATTTGTGAATGAGTTTAGTCTGAACTCAAATACACCCGAAGACGAGACCTAATTATAGGGACAGACATAATATGCAATTAATATATAAGACAACAAATAAGTTATGAAAGAAAAACTAATTAAAAATATGAGACATCAATAAAAGGATTTATGGCTTCAATAATAATAATAATAAAAGTTTTGTTACAAAAAATTAGTTAATAATCAAAATATTGGCATTCAATCAATGCTGTGTAAAAGCGATGCAATGTTTGTATTGGAAGGTGTGTCCACTCCAACAGTCTTTTCAATACCGATCCTTATATTAACAATTTTTTTCGGAGGGTTTGCTGTATAGCCCGAAGCGAGTCGTGTCGTAAACATAAGATATAAAGAATAAGAGACGAGAAGAACATTTCATATTAGAAGAGATGAGAAGCGCATCAAAGCATCAATTTTTGTTAGGATTAAGACCAGTAGGTGTACGGCAGGGGTGAGGCACTGGCTATGATTCCAGTGCAAAGTGCATCTAATCATTAGTTTTCCTCTGATTTCTAAGAAGTGATTCTCTAAACAAAACTGTTTTTTATTATTATCTTTCAAGAGATGTAAGGATGATATGAATGCATGTCTTCCATGACTTACATGCCTTTCCACCTCTAATGCATGGCTCGTGAAATAGCAATTGGCTATAGTTTGATACAAACAGTTGGCTGTAGTCTAATGGCATCAAATGCTACCTGAGTTTCAGTGAACATATAACCATTGACTTCTGATTCACGTTTGAGGGCGTATTGAGTTTCACATAGAAGTCACAAAAATATTATAACTCAACACAAGTGCAGAGAAAATGTTATTTTTTCTGCTTATGATATAAAATATTTCTTATGTGAGCGCCGGCACAGGAAAGTACAAACCGAATAAAGAATATCTAAAAAACTAATTCACTTTCTGTGAAGCGAAAATTGTACTAAAATTGTAGACTAAATAACGAAATATTAATATTGAAAGGAATACCGAAAAAAATTCAATACATTTCTTGTTTGGCAATAATTTCTTCAGTTTTTTCCTCATCGATAGAGAAAATCTTGTGTACAATATATGTATGGATTTTGATGAGGGACTGGTGTTTGAAGACTATGGAACTGAGAACAAGTAGCGCAAAGAACACACGCCCACAGCCTTCGTTAGAGCGCCCGCAGCCAAGAAAACTATCGGAGCGGACCATAAATTCCTGTTTGAGTGACTTATAATAATATTATATTTTGTTTCATAAGTTATATTCACTTTTGATGAGCAAAAAAGGAGAGACTTTTATATTGAAATCACTATAAAAGAGCGCTTCATAAATATGATGAGCGCACAGGTATGGCATAGGAGTTTAGGTTGGATATTGAGAATCAAGTGAATCAAGTGATGGGTTCTCAAAATGAAATCATAATTGGAGTGAATTATCTAATGGTTGTGCTCTGAATCAATGGATCACAACTTGACATCACTTTGGAGATAACAATTGCTATTCCTGTCTGAAGAGTGAGAAATCATTTCTACCATTCATTCAATTGAGGCAACAATTCATAAGTGTATTAAATACCGGAGCCCTTACTTTGCTCTAAAGCTACACATAATATACAGCTCTTATTCATTGTAAGCCTACCTTCAAATCAAAACTACGGTTGAGTTAATGTTAAGTCAAAGCCGTAAGTAATGCTTAACAACAGTGAATCGGAAGCACAACCATTTGATGGGCTATTAAAGTGTATGGCTCTTAAAGTGCACACATAGATAATCACTGTCTACTACTATATCCATAGTAAGGCTCGTCTCAAACCAAATCAAGTGAGAGAGAAGTCATATAATCAGATATATCTCGAGTAGACATAAGACATAAAATCATTGATTGTTTGGCTTAAAGTCTAATATATTTGTTGTGAAAACGACAAGACTTTACGATAGAGTTGTGGAGAAGAATAGGGTTTAAAAAACACAATCAAATCAATGGTTTATTGCATCCAATATTCGACTCTTCAGGTGTTGTAGTCTTCGAGGCATTAATGGAAAGTCATATACAAGATATAAGTGAAGCACCGGTTGACTGAATTCTGACACTCTCTGCCTGTGCTCACTATGAGGTGGCGTAACCGTAAGCATAAGCTTAGAGTTCGCACATTAAATGTTACGATAGCTAACTGTGCGGCTGTCGTTTGGGCCAAAACGAATGGGCAGTCGTTTTCTTGTGCGACCTTTTCTCCTGTCTAAAGATTTTTACGTTTTATGCTTCAAACTATCCTTAAGCACGACGTCCTCCCGTTCCCACGCTTGGGCCCAATGTCTTGCAATGTCTTAGAGCACAAACACTTTCAGTATATGCTATGAAATCGCAATCAAATGCTACCGAATAACAACTTTTGGGGTTTCAAAAACTCATTCACTTTTGAGGAGATATTGTCTCAAAAATGTTTAAAAACTCAAAAGTCTTAACAAATCTGAAGAGCGGACACAAACAGAGATAGAAAGAAATTCTGATAAAATATTTGCCACTAATTGGATAGACTTTTCTTAAACATTATGTCTTCAAACAATTTATGTCTCAATGTCTTTAAGTGGTTATTATTAGAGACTGTTCTCAAGACTTGATTATAATATTTACTCTTGAAAAACACAATTTATTTCTGAGAAAAAGACTTTTTGTTTAAAATAAATATTAATTTATATAATATATAACAGAGTTTTTCAGCACTGGAAGGAAGAGGAGAACAGAGGAGAACATAAGTTAGTTTATAATCAATCTAATGGTCGGCCAAAACTCAAACGAAAACGTCTGTCCAAAAGACTAAATATTATTTGTTTATAAAAAATGTGAGACAAAAAAGTCGTAAATTTATAACAAATAAAGGCTAACATTGGTATTGAAGACGAGATTTCTCTTTGAATTGATTCGCTTAAGAGTTTGTCATCGACTGACGAGTGGATACAATAGTTGACAAACAGTTTACACAATCATTGATTGAATGCATTGTAAGCATGGCTTCAATGCCTTACTTTTAAAGCTTTGACATTATTTAAATATAATACTAATTATTGCTTACCTTTTGATGATATAAACTTAGTATCAATAAAGTTGTGAACAGTTTATTGAAGAAACACATTATTAGATTTGATCTCTTCTTTGGGGCCATTTGTGGGCCAATGAGACGCCTTTCCATACGATATAAGACATACACGGAATACACAAAACACTTATGTTTTTGGTGACCAAACAAATGGTATTCAAATATATATTTTTTATAATCAATTCACACAAAACATGATTGAAGAGCACATGAGAGCTGTTCCGATATGTTGTCCACGAGATGTGAATTCTTGTGAAGACTAATAAAATTTCAATAATATCTTCAATATCTTCAACTCTGGTATTGTTTGTCGGCTTATAATTGAGTTTTGCTTTTACTCTTCACTCGTCTTATCGTTTGATTGATTGCTATAACAGAGAGAGAGTGAGAGAAACATTATTAGCGTATTGTATAGTAAGGTTTTAAGGGATAAGGCATTCTTTAAGCACTGGGACTGGCATTCAAGCTTAAGTGCTGGGCATTTCATTTCATTCACAGCACCGGCAGATACTATATTCCGCTAATTGTCACCGACAGCGACCCTCAGCGGACACTACAAGTAGTGAATTGAGTTGACGTCTAAAAGTTTTGTCAAACTTTTTGCTTACTTTTAATATAAATAAAATGTATTTCCAAATAAATGCTTAAATATATTATAATCCAATTATTGCTGGGATTTGTTGGCGACGACGTAATCAAGAGATCAATCGGTTATTGTATGAAAAAACTTTTGAATTTTCAATTCTTTACACTTATATTAATCTTTATATTTGAGATCAAGACTAGGAATGAATAACAAAAACTTTGTTTTAATATTTATATTAATAATAATTATTAAAAGTTTTAATATTTTATAATCCAATTGTCATATTATTTGATCGTTTTTTGTGATAAAACAATTCAATTGTGAAGACAAATAAATCGATGAATAAATTCATTGATAACACAATTGCATAAACAAACAGTTCATTGAAATCATTATTTCATTCATAAATAGTAAACACTATTTGAGACAAAACAAGAAAAAGAGTTATAATTATATGATATTAACTGAAGTCTCAATAATAGAGAGCTCGCAATAAAAGTATATAAAGTGAGCAAAACTGTTAGTCTGGTTGAGCTGAACCTTCTTCTATCAGGTACAGTCTATGACTAGTAGCACAGTATCTATTCTCAGTTCAGCTCACACTCTGTCCCGAATTGTACGCTCCGGGCTCTGGCAAAGACCACCTTTCCAGCCAATGTGCGTCCGCCTCTGAGCGCATGCAATGCAGTGAAAACACTACTATTGAAGACGAATGTGCACTGACATTGTGAGAGTATAGCCACCAGTTTTCGTATCCCCCATGCATTTGATGCCTGCGCTAAACAGCCAGCCCTACAGAACGTGTGCGTCGATTCTTATAAAACCTAAACCGACCGAAAATTTAAGAAAAAGGTTTTTCTCCTCTTTTTCTCCACTCTTTTCGTTATTATATTCTGTAATATAAGAGCTGTTGTTGTCGTGAGTCGAGAATAAACGATATAAACATATGATATATATTCAGACAATAGTTTTGATTGAATGTTATATCAAAAACTTGTTCAAAGGTTTCAACGATGAATTGTAAGCAAAATATAGAGCAAATGATTTTCAGAATATATTTTTAGCTATAATTTTGATGAAAAATATTATTATTTCCTTATTTTTATCGATAATTGAACAGAAGTCTAACGTTGAATGAATTCAATTAATCAAAACATTTTTAATTTCATACCAACTAACTATCTGTTCATCTGTTTGTTTATAGTGTTTTTGTCTCATATTTTCGAGACTCAGTCTGTTATTCAAAAAAGTTTATATAAAATGTGTGCCAATTATTATCACTAATCAATGAATGAATAAATAAATAAAACATATGTACGGCGAAAGACTAATACAACTCAGGCACTGGACATCTTTCCTGTGTATGCACTCTAAGTTGGTGTGCGCTCGGCCTCTAAGATACAGAGAGCAGCTGTCACATCATGAACCAGTGCACACCTGTCTCCTTGCCCTCTCTCTCTCTCTCTCTCTCTCTCTCTCTCTCTCTCTCTCGCTCTCTATCTCGCTCTCTCCCTTCCTCTCTGCCATAGCAATAGTGCAAATCCATCAGCAGTAGAGACTGGAGTGAGAGCACAACCCATTTCCCATTTCCTTTCTTTTATACTAACTTTAAAGCAATGCTAAGTTTTTAGTATTGAATCGGAATAAGAGTTTTTGACGAAACTTAAAACTTAGAAATATATGCATTGTTTGTCATTGTGTTTGTGTTGTGAAGAACAATGAGTTTTAGGAGTTTTGTTCAAATTTGAGGCAAACACTGACTCGACTGCTATTGGAGTCAATCAACTAAACGACAAAACCTGAGAAACAAAAATGTTCTCAAAATATATTTATTTCAATATTCATTCGCTGTTTGTATTGCTATCGATATTAAAGTTTTTACTCCAAATCAAAGTTTATTTAATTTAAGCGAAGAGATAAGAAATAAAAATATGAGACATGTGTTTGCATTCACTCCTGTGATGACAGCGCCGGTAGGAGTCATTTAGCACTCATATTTCAAGTGTACATTTGGAACATAGATTTGAAATTTTGATTACTTTGAGAACTATTTCTTAATAACGAAAACATAAGAAATTCATTGATTTCTTCATTCATATCAGATATCAATTGAAAGTGTGTTGGAATTCACTCAATGAAATGTATTGAAATGCACTCACTATTGCCATACCAGTGCTCGAGCATCAAAGTCATGCACACTTACGGCACGTGCCCATGGGCTCTATACCCTACCAGTGCTGTTAAGTCGAGGGGGTCTTAAATTTTGTCGTAATCAGCAATATGTTAGAAGTAATGGCAGCTGTCTTTTGGCCCAACACAACAGCACAGGCAGAGCACAGGCTATTACCAACAGCACGCGTCTTGACAACACGTTGCACGCGTCAACACCGGCTGCTCTACTGTTGCAAAAGAGCACAGGAATACAAGAACTGAATAAGAGTGTAGTCAAAAGAAATGAGAGAGAGAGAGAGAGAGAGAGAGAGAGAGAGAGAGAGA
>JAQIXR010000057.1:0-64011 GCA_034700825.1 Quadroppia sp. Gr-Ori-00064 | reverse complement strand
TGAGCGATGAATTGCTGTTTGAAATCATTTGTAATAATCTTTGCGAAGATATTCCGGATTATATGATAGCAAAGATTATACGCGAAATGAAAGCCTTACCTGATATTAGTGACAAGGTCAAACGGTTTATTGAGACACTCAAAGAGTATGTCGGCAGAGGAATGACCACTACAGGTATGGAAGGCATGATACACACGATCGCCAAAAGAGTGGCTAATATTCTGTCAAACAATGAGAAATATAATAAAAAATTCTCAAATCGTATGAAGTGTTCAATATATGCAGACATGAAGGCATTGAACGGAAAGTTGTTTGTATTGAAGCCAATGAAGAGGGAATTCAATGATAATATCGAAGAATTCGGTGAAAAGTCGCGAGAAATGTATTTCTTGCCTAAAGCAGAGGTTTGTTTAAATACAGTCTTTCAAAACATATATTATTTGACATTTCATTTCATTTCTCATAGCATTCATACGACAAGATTGCCATCGAATGCGTGAATGCAAACAATTCGTTCATTATATCCAGCGATGAAATCGACGAACAATTGATTCAAATGTTAAAATGAAAACAAAATTTTTAAATATTATTAGTTTTATTCCTCTATTAGTTTACATCCGTTTGTGATAAACCAATTATTGAGACAATTTTTTTTTTATTTTAATTTGAATTGAATTTTATAAAAATTTATAAAAATATACAAAATTATAAAAATTTATAAAAATACACAAAATTATAAAAAATCATAAAAATACACAAAATTATAAAAATTCATAAAAATACACAAAATTATAAAAAATCATAAAAATACATAAAATTATAAAAATTCATAAAAATACACAAAATTTTAAAAATTCATAAAAATACACAAAATTATAAAAATTTATAAAAAATATACAAAATTATAAAAAAAACAACTTTTTATCGTCTTTTTTGGCGAATGAATATATTTGGTGATGGGTTAAAATTGTCGATTATATACGTTTCTTAATATAATACACAATACAAATATACAATCAATTCATACAATCAAAACAATATTGAAATAAAAAAAATTTACTAAAAAATAAAATATTAAAAATAATTTAAAATTTGAATCATTTTTTGTTTGACTCAATTCATGCATATTTTCATAACGATTGTCAACGAGAATCTTATTAGACTTTCACCCCTTTATTAGGTTTTCATTAAATTGAAAACAGTATAAAAAATGAGAAACAAATAAAAAAATATTATATTTATTTTATAAAACAATTCTCAAAACTCCAACAAAAAGACATTGCTTAGAGTTTTATAATATTAATATATTTAAATTAATTCAAAAGTAATTTAAATTAAAATTAATTATTGTTATAAAATAACAAATATGTAATTCATTCACAAATACAAAGACATAGTTAATATAAACTGTAATAAAAAAAAATTTTGAATTAAATATTTTTCATAACTAATACTAACGTTAAAACAATTTTAAAATACATTTTTCATTCACAACATTTGTTAGCAATTTATGTATGAATTAAACATTGAATTTATGGTTGAAAATAATTTTATACTATATTTTAAATAATCACTTTATCATTGCATTTATCAAAATGACCATGCTCATCAAATGGCGTACCATCGCTACACTTGACATTCAATAGTCTCGATTGCATTGCATTCCGTTTGATCCAATACGAGCGACAGTCCTCACAATCGAACGGAATGACTGTTAAATCAATTGTGTTTTATGTACTACTGTTAAAAAAGGCGTCTTCGATGAGAAAGGACAGTCCAGTGTTACGATTGAAATATAATATCGTAGGTCTTTTTATGCCAGACAATGATCCAGGTGCAAAACTACAACCATTTATATAATTATTATATGAATCAATAAATAGTGTTTCATTTGAGGGCTCATCAAATGTGAAGGCATTGGGAGAAAAGTGTTCAACATTTGAGTCATTAAAGTCTATGAGTTTAAGTCCACTCATACAGTCATTATATTAATACAAATTCCCACATTTGCATATAAATCACCATGATACTCTTAATCAAATTTAATGAAAAATTTTTTCCAACTATGGAATTCATCCATAAATTTATATAAAAAATTATTTTTAATTTCGAATTGACCTAGATAGTAATTTTGTATATTGCTTTTTTCTCAAAAAATACACAATAAAAATTAAATTTTATATATTTTTTATAAAGATTATAATAAATAATTGATGACGTGTTTCAACATTTTTGCTCGAAATGTCCTAGATGAAAATTATTCATTATTGAATAAATTTTTTCTTGTGTGATATTATTAAAAAAAAGTTTTTATTTTGCATTACAGTTCTTAGTTTCATTATTTTTACTCAGCACTATTTATGATATAAAATTATTCATGTTTTCTTCTTTACAGTCTATAAGTTATTTTTTAGTTAGTATGCAAAATAAATACCTTGTTCAATTCGAAATTAAAAATAAATTTATCCATAAATTTGTGGGTGAAAACGATATTTGAGAAATTTTTTTAATCAAGATTGGTCAAGTGGAACATGGTGATTTTTATGCAAATGTGAGGATATGTTTTAATATAACGACTGTATATGAGTACACAAATGCCAGCCCTGGGCGTATGTGACAGTGCGGGGCGACATCTTGATGCACACATACACACAAATACACTAAACCTCTTTTCTTGACCTACCCTTCCATTCATGCGCTAAAAGTTTTTATTTGTTATTTATCACATTAAAGTAATTTGTTTTTATCTCTTTTCACAGCTCTCGTCAAAGATACGGCGCCTAACCTAATAGAGCACATATACATGCATCGGATCCAATATTTAATATCCGACGCCAGCATCTTAATCGATCCCTTGGTCAGGTTAACCATGACGATCCTACAGGTGAAGAACGTACGCTATATAAAGGAGACCGAATTGTCTCAATATGTGGCACTGGAAACGGTGGCGACAAGATATGGCGGTACGAATCACACCATTCGTCGTATGCCTGCCGGCGCTAAAAGTGGCCGCTGTCTACCGCACCTGAGTTCAGTACCTGCCCAACAGTGGGCGTCGTTTACCAAACAGAATAAGGTGTGCATTCATGAGGGTATGCAAAGGAGTGGAATCGCTTCAGAGGAGCAATATTTGAGACATTGTTGAGCGAAATGTTTGATGAAAAAAATGATTTCTTTTAACATTTAAATGAAATAAAAATTATTTAAAACGTTGAAAATTTATATTTAAATTTAAATAGAACTGAATTAAGTTCGAAATTTATGACCAAGCTAAATTGAAATTCATTTGTATTTGCAAACTGTTATAACGATTTAAAATAAAATATTTTAGTTTTTATATGCACTGAAAAAGTTTAAATTTTAAAAAAATAATATTTAAGAAAATTTATAATTTTTTTATTTTAAAAATTTTCTTAATTATATTCACTGTTTAATATTTAATGAATGAATGCATATTAGTTACAGTTAAATAAAAAGCATTTTTTAACTGATTGTAATTAAATACTGTATTTGATATAACATAAGAATAAGACATAAAAACATTTATTAATTGCTTTTAAAAATTCAATGCTTAAACAAATGCGACAATTGTTTTACTTTTCATTTTTCTTTTTTGAGCAAAGTTTACAGTCTTTAACAATAGTTTTCAGAATGTTTCTCTATTTAATCGAATGCAAATAATTCTTATTAATTAACAACTACCTGTTCATTCATTTCCCAGCCGGTGCTCTAGGATTTTACCTGATATCACTTAATTGAAATAAAAATTATTTTGAACTTAAATAAAATGCTTTATTTTTCTCAATCAATAAATAAATATTTTGAAATTTTTTTTTAAAAATTCTTTAACTTTTAATTAAATATAATATACGTCTGGAAACCAATGGATGACTTGAAACCAATTTTGAAGTGTTGTTGCCTTAGGTATTGACTTCTATTCCTAACTGACGTAAAATTCATTCATTAATAAGGCATTGACTTTCAGTTATTATAACTATTTTGTCTGTTCATAGCTCAGCCACAAAACTTCGGCGGCCCAGCGATCATGTATTGAGGGTCACTTTAGCGAAGTTTTATTTTAACTATAAATAACTATTATAGATTAGTTATTCAAAGAAAAATTGTCTTTTTTTCAAAGAAATTATTTAAATATTAAGAATAAATGAAAATAATAATAAATTTATGCGAATATATATTTCGACATTAGTTGAAAAAATGGAAAACAAATTTTTTCACTTTTTATTTAAAATTAGGAAAAATAATTTTGTGAAGAATTGAAATAATCAGCTCTACATTCAGTCTGCTGTAGAGTTGTCTTAATTCCTATACATTTGCGGACAAAATCACTTTTTGTTACAGTCTTTGATTTTTGTTGTTTAACTGAAAACTAACAGTGAATACTGTGAAGCGTTTTGAGTTTACACTGTCTATGAATACTTGATATCAGAGACGGGCAAAAGGCCTAAAAAAGGCCTAGAGCCTATGATAATCGTATAGAGCCTAGGCCTTTTTTAGGCCTTTTGCCCTACACTGCTTGATATGTATTTTTAGATCAAACCCCTGGACAGACATAATGTTTAGATTTAGAGTTCAAATATTTGTTTATTAAATGAGAAAATAAAACAATTTTTTTTAATTTTCAAATAATTTTTTATTTCATTTAGTGTTAAAGAAAACACTTTTTTCAGCAAACATTTCGCTCAACAATGTCTCAAATATTGTTCCATTGAAGCGATTCCGCTCTCTTTCATACCCTCATTAATGCACGCCTTATTCTGATCGGTGAATGCCTTCCACTGCTGGACAGGTACTGATTTCAGGTGCGGTAAACAGCGGCCACTCTTAGCGCCTGCGGGCATACGAGTAAAAGGCGCTGTACCGGCGTATAGCGCCGGCACCGTTGGCAGTGCTTCATATAGAGCTAAATCGGTATCCTTTATATAGCGTACATTTTTCACTTGTAGGATCGTCATGGTTAATCTGACCAGGGGCTCGGTAATGATGCTGGCGTCGGAAACTAAATATATAAACGGATGCATATATATGTGCGCTATTAGGTGAGGCGCCGTATCTTTGACGAGAGCTATGGAAAGATAAAAAAAATTGTCATCAATAGTAATATAATATAATGTTCAAAAAGTACGTTCCATTGTTTGTAAAATAAACTAGTATATTTTGATATTTTTACTTACGAATGTCAACGTTGATAGGTATGGCACCCTTGAACAGGAGATGTATGATATGGCCGCGACTAGCATCGCCCTGCACGAGCTTCCAGTAGTTATACATACAGAACTTGAGGAAGTGTTGGTATATCTCCTGGCCGTTGGCCGCCACTGGTAGCAGGCAACGTTGTAGACTGGAATATAGGCGTTCATTGCGTACGCCTTGGCCCCCGACATGCATGGCACCGGCAGCGTAAAATTCCGACGCAAAATAGGCATCGTTTATGTCGTGAAAGTTTTCACTCTTGAAATATTGCAACGAATCTACCAGTGCTTTTTGAGCCTTGGCCTCGTTATCTGTATTTGATAGAAATAATACGAATTTTTATTATTCAAATTTATAGTCTTTTACAGTAATTACTAATTAGTGTATAATTTTCTCACTCAACAATCGCGCCCAAATAAACAGTAAATTTATTATATATTTTAATTTCACATTTTTTTTGACATTTTCTATGCTATCGCGCTTTTATTGAGTTAATATTAATGTGTATGCGGTGGTGAATGACTGTACACTTTATGATACGTCATTGAATGTAATGTTTAATACTTATTGCTAATAAAAATACGTACAGAATATCGCACAACAAAAAAACGTTTGCAAATAAATTCATTTTACTTACTATTGTGATACGTAAGATAGTTTCCGATAAAAGCATCTTGGCTTTTAACTCTTGCCAGATCATTTGCATGAATTGATCCCGCATTACTCGCTGCCCATTTGACCACATTATCTCTAATGCGATTTATGGCACCTGGATCACTGTGATATGTTGTACATTGTTATTTTTGAGCAAGAAATATGTGTAATAAATATAAATTAATTACCTTGCACATATCTCGATTACAACAAACAGAATTATTGCTGAAAATTTCATTTTAAATTTAGAGTTAAATAATTCAAGAAATGTTGAAATCTGTTAAAGAAAGTCGAGTTAATGGCGTTTTTATGCAATAATTCTATAGTCAAATATGTTTTTAGATTAGTATCAGATATCTGTTAAACTAATTGAGCACCGGATAGTAACTGAAATAAGATGTAGGTGTTAAGCAATAAGAATTCTATTGAATAAAAAAACATTTTATAAACAATTGTTGAAGACTGTAAACATTGATTAAATACATAAAAAATAAAAATAAAACAATTGTCGCCTTTTTTCAAAGTAAAAACGTATCAATTTTTGATAATTCGTTGTTATATTCAGTTATAATAATTGCTATTCTATTGCAGGCGTTGTATTTGTAAGTATTTTAGGTAATAATTTTAAAAAATATATTTTTTATTTAATTATTTATTACAGTAAATAAATAATTATAAAACAAATTCTCTGTTAAATATTTATGCATTAAATAAGTAAATCATTTTTTTTAAGTTTTAAATTATTTTTATTTCAAATAAATGTTAAACAAAAACACTTTTTTTTCAGCAAACATTTCGCTCAACAATGTCTCAAATATTGTTCCTCTGAAGCGATTCCACTCCTTTGCATACCCTCATGAATGCACACCTTATTCTGTTTCGTAAACGACGCCCAATTTTGTGCAGGTATTGAGCTCAGGTGCGGTAGACAGCGGCCACTTTTAGCGCCGGCTGGCATACGACGATAGGTGGCGTCCGTACCCCCATATATCGTCGGCACTGTTTCTAGCGCTAAATATTGAGACAAATCGCTCTCCTTTATATAGCGGACGTTTTTGTTATTTAAGATCGTCATTGTTAACCTGGCCAGGGGCTCGGTTAAGATGGTGGTCTCGGATATTATATATAAAATCGGGTGCACATATATGTGCGCTATTAGTGCCGGTGCCAAATCTTTGGTGAGAGCTGTAAAATTGAGTTAAAAACAAATGATTGTTAACGTAAAAAATTACAATCAAAATGTTTTAGTACATGAATGGAACAGTAGTTAAAGAAGGAACAATGGATGGCAAGCAGTATGCAACACTTTCTGCACGGCCAGGTGTATTTTTATTTATTAATTGGTATGTTCAACAAGCAAAAAACAGTTTCATTGCACTCTCATTAAACTCTATAAATATTACATAACTGGGCTAAATGACCAGGGCTTTTAACTATTAAAGTATCGGTACTAGAACAATGATCGTGGAAAGTCTAGACCCAATAGGCCTGTCCTAATTTTATCTCGCACTATACATGAAAATCATCCAAAATTTTACACTCACCAATGTCAATATTGAGGGGAAAAGCATGTTTGTACATAAGATGTAAGATATGCAAGTGAGTGCCATCACCTTGGATGAGCTTCCAAAAGTTGTACATGATGTATTTTAAAAATTGTTTATATATGTCCGGTCCGTTGGCCGCTGCTTGTTGATTGCACCGTTGTACACTGGTTAACAGACGCTCTTTGCGTACACCCCAACCCCCGAAATGCATTATACCGAGTGCATAAAATTCTGTCGGAAAGTACTCCTCGTTTATGTCGTGAAAACCTTCTGATTTAAAATATTTTAACGATGCCACCAGGGCAGATTGAGCTTTGGCTTCGTTGTCTATTTTTGTGAGAAATAAATACAGTCTTTTACTTTAAATTGTGTGCTATTTTAGTACTCTATTATCGCGTAAACATAATCTAAATGCATTAAAAATTGCTTATTTTTATACATTTTGTATGCGATCGCGCTTTTATTGTATAAACATATATGTGTTAAAGAGTGTGAATGACTGTACATCATTTTGATACGTTTTTGATTGTAATTCTTCATACTATAAGCTAATAAATTACGTATTGAAAAGTGTACGACAATCGCGTATTCAAATAAATCAATTTTACTTAAGTGATACTTAATGTAGTTCCCAATAAAGATATCTTGGTTTCTGACTCTGGCCAAATCTGCTGGATGAACTTCGTTGACATTACTCTCTGCCCATTTAATCACATGATCACGAATGCGATTTATGGCACCTGGATCACTATGGACAGTAAAACATTGTTATTTTTTAAAAAAACGTAATAGTTTATAATAAATAAAAATTAAATACCTTGCGCATATCTTGATAATAACAAGCAGAACAACTATTAGCGAATAATTCATTTTTAATTTAGAATTAAATTATTAAATAAATGCAGAAATCAGTTATTTGAAAATAACTGTAGTTTACATCTGTGCGAATAGAGTGCATAGAATGTGTGTTAATTGAAATATAGTTTTAATAATATATTTAATTGAATTTTTTTCAATTAAAAATCGAATTCAATTTTTTTGATAATTCGTTGTTATATTCAGTTATAATAATTGTTATTCTATTGCAGGCGTTATATTTGTAGGCATTTTATGTAATAAATTTAAAAAATATATTATTTTTTATTTCAGTAAATAAAAAATTATAAAAATATTTCTGTTAAATATTTATGCTTTGAATAAGAAAGTAAAACATTTTTTTCTAAAGTTTCAAATTATTTTTATTTCAAACAAATGTTAAACAAAACACTTTTTGTTCAGCAAAACATTTCGCTCAACAATGTCTCAAATATTGTTCCTCTGAAGCGATTCCACGCCTTTGCATACCCTCATGAATGCACGCCTTATTCTGAGTGGTAAACGACGCCCACTGTTGTGCAGGCACTGAACTCATGTGCGGTAGACAGCGGCCACTTTTTGCGCCGGCAGGCATGCGCCAGTGGGTGGCGTTTGTACCGCCGTATAGCGTCGGCACAGTGTTTAGCGCTTCATATTGAGGCAAATCGCTCTCCTTTATATAGCGGGCGTTTTTGATCTGTAAGATCGTCATGGTCAACCTGGCCAGGGGCTCGGTTAAGACGGTGGCCTCGGATATTATATATAGAATGGGATTCATATATATGTGCGCTATTAGGGCCGGCGCCGTATCTTTGGTGAGAGCTGTAAAATTGAGATAACAAAAATTGTTTTAACATATTAAAAAAATGCGACAAATATTTAATACCCTAATGACCCGGTTGTTTTAATTGTACATGCAATGTACGTTTGTAAAAATTAACCATGGTATTTATAAAAATTAATACTCACGAATGTCAACGTTGAGCGGAAAGGCATTTTTGAACATCAGATGTATGATATGCGCGTGTGTGCCATCGCCTTGTACCAGCTTCCAATAGCTGTACATGATGTAATTAATAAATTGTTTGTATATGTCCTGGCCATTGATGGCAGCTGGTAGCATGCACCGTTGCAAACTGGTTAACAGACGCTCCTTACGTAAGCCCCAGCCCCCCACATGCAGCGAACCGGTAGCGTAGAATTCCGCCGGAAAGTGTTCGTCGTTCATGTCGTGAAAGCCTTCTGATTTAAAGTATTTTAACGATGCTACCAGGGCAGTTTGAGCTTTGGCCTCGTTGTCTATTTGCGTAAGAAAAAAAAATATATTTTACAGTCTTTTACTTTAAATTGTGTTCAATTTTATCACTCTATAATCGTATATAAATATTCAATATAAAACTAAAAATATACGCAAGCAGATTTTTATACTTTTTGCATAGCTTTTGCGCTTTTATTGAGTAAATATTTATGTGTTTAAAAGTGTGAATGACTGTACTCTTCATCACTTATACTAAACAATAAAAAAAATACTCAAAGAATATCGTATAACAAAAAGGTGTTTTAAAATATGCTTTACTCACTAAAATGATACTTAATATAGTTTGCGATAAAACTATCCTTGCTTCTGACTCTTTCCAGATCTGCTGGATGAACTTCGTTGGCATTACTCTCTGCCCATTGAATCACATGATTACGAATGCGATTTATGGCACCTGGATCACTGTGGACAGTATACAATTGTAATTTTATCAGTTGAAATAAATGTAAAAAATAAAAATTAATTACCCCGCGCATATCTTGACAATAACAAACAGAACAACTATTAACGAATAATTCATTTTTAATTTAGAACTAAATTATTAAATGAATACAGAATTCAGTTAAAGTGAGCTTTTTTTGTTGAGTTAATGCGGTTTTTATGCAATAACTTTATATTCAAATATGATTTTTTTGTTCCTATCAGATGTCAGTTTAACTGATTTAGCACCGGATGGCAATTGACTGAACAGGTAGTTGTTTATTAAAAAGAATTATTTGTCAATCTATTAAATAGAGAAGCATTTTAAAAACTATTGTTTAAAGACTGTAAAAAATGTTGCGAAAAAACAATTGTGGCCTTTGTTTAAGCATTGAATTTTAAATGCATTGATAAATGCTTTTATGATTTATTCTTATGTAATATTACAGCAAAAATCGAATATTAAGTTTCATTCACTTAGTAAATGCTTTTCAACTAACTCTAACTCATATCAATTTACTCATTAAATCTTAAACATTGAATATATTTCTATTTAATTAAGAATTCTCAAAAAATATAACAAAATGTTATTTTATAAAAATTTTATTTTAAATAAAAACAAATACAATTTCATTCAATATAAACACTGAACTATTGTATTGAATATCGTTATAACTAAAGATTGAAAAAAAATATTTATTTTATATTATAATTTAATTAATATAAATGTGTTTAACAGTAATCAGAATAATATAATAAAGATTTTTTGGTAGAAATAATTGTAAATAAATAAATTTTATTAAATATTTGAATCAAAAATTAGTAATAATTTAAATTTACATTTTTATTAGATATCGTATTAAACTCATTCAGCACAGGGTGGCAAATGAATGAACATGTAGTTGTTAAGCAATAAGAATTATTTTCATATACTGTATATTAAATTCAAAAAACAGTTTAAAAACTATTGTTAATGACTGTAGACTTGAATACACGAAAAAAAAACTAAAACAATTGTGTTCTTTGTTTAAGCATTAGATTTTAAAAGCATTAATAATTGTTTTTATGATTTATTCTTATGTAATATCACATCGAAAAAAAGTAATATTTAGTTTCAATGTTTTAAAATTGAATTAAATTTAATTTTGATGCCACCATCTGGTGCTCAAAAGGTCTTAGACTAATCTAAAATCATATTTGATTACAGAATTATTGCATAAAAACGCCATTAACTCAACGAAAAACCGCTCTCTTTAACAGAACTCAACATTCATTGAATTATTTAACTCTAAATTTAAAATGAAATTTTTAGCAATAATTCTGTTTGTCGTATTTGAGATATGTGCAAGGTAATTAATTAATATTTATTACACCTATTTCTCTCCATAAATTACTATGTAACACCTTCCACAGTGATCCAGTTGCCATAAAACGCATTCGAGATAATGTGGTCAAATGGGCAGAAAGTAACGCCGGCTCAGTTAATCAAGGAGATCTTGCTAGAGTCAAAAGCCAAGATGCATTCATCGGCAACTATCTGAAATATCACAATAGTAAGTAAAATGAATTTTTTTTTGCAAACGCTTTTAGTTGTGCGATATTCTGTACGTACATTACAATCAATTGCGTACCATAAAGAGTACTGTCATTCTGACATGAAGACACATTCATATACACTACACTCCATTAAAGTGCGATAGCATAAAACCCGTCTAAAAAATTATAATTTTAAAATATAATAAGTAGATTAAATAGCGCGATTATTGACTGATAGTAGTGCACACTAAATACAGTAAAAGACTGTATAAATATAAATATTTAAAAAATATTATTTTTTAATTACAAATAATAGATAACGAAAACGAAGCCCAAAAGGCATTGATAGCATCGTTACAATATTTTAAAGTACAGGGCTTTTACGACATCAAACCCGATTACTTTCCGTCGGAATTTTACGCTACTGGCGCTATGTATGTAGGGGGCCAAGGGCTACGGAATGAACACGTTTATACCGTCTTACAGCGCTGCGTGCAACCAGCAAAGGCCAACGGCGAGGAGTTGTACGGTTATTATATTAAATTTTGTTTGTACAATAATTACCGCCAATTCATGACTGAGGGAGGTCATATCAATCATCTAATGTTCAAAGAAGCTCAACCGCTCAACATTGACATTCGTAAGTATAGATTAATTATTATACCCCTTTCTCAGGGGGTGTTTGTCAACAAAAGGCTATTTCTTTTTTATTAAACATTTTTCATAATTTTTAACATTTTAATGAATTTTTGCCTTTAATAATGAGTTATGTTTGTTGTGAATGTTTTTCAAAACAATAATCAAATGTTTACAAATAGTTATTATATTATGTCTCTATCGTTGGCTCTTAGACGGGCTGGTGTGTTGACATCCCTTTCCATTCAAGTGCGAAAAGTTATTCTTTATGTTAAAACATTTTTTTAAATCTCAATTCACAGCCTTCATCAAGGATACGGCGCCTAACCTAATAGCGCACTTTTTTATGCATCCTAATCTATATTTGGTATCCGAGTCCAACGTAATACTCGAGCCCCTGATCAGGTTAACGATGACGATCTTACAAGTTAAAAACATACGCTATATAAAGCAGACTGATTTGGGTCAGTATGAATCGCCGCAGACGTTACCTGTGCTCTACGGCGGTACGAATGCCTCTTTTAATCGTATGCCCGCCGAGGCTAAAAGTGGCCGTTGTCTACCGCACCTGAAATCAGTGCCGGCCCAACAGTGGAAGTCATTCACCGAACAGAATAAGGCGTGCATTAATGAGGGTTTGAAAGAGAGCGGAATCGCTTCAGTGGAACAGTATTTGAAAACTTGTTAAATGTAATGTTTTGTTAAAAAGTGTTTTCTTTAACACTTATTGAAATAAAAAATGATTTAAATATTAAATAAATTGTTTGATATTTTTAATAAATGAATAAATTTTTAATAAAAAAAAGTCAATTTTATTCAATTTAAACTCTAAACTATTGAATTGAATATTGTTATAACTAAAGACTGAAAATTTTTTATTTATTTTAAATTATAATTTAATTAATATAAATGTGTTTAACAGTAATCAGAATAATATAATAAAGATTTTTTGTCAGAAATTATTTTAAATAAATAATTATTATTAAATATTTGAATGAAAACTCTTTATATTGTTTAGGAAAAAAATCATAAATTAGTTATAATTTAAGTCAGATATCATATTAGACTCATTGAGCACCGGATGGCAAATCAATGAACAGGTAGTCGTTTGCATACAGAATTATTTGCATATCTATTAAATTCGAAAAACATTATAAAAAACTATTATTATAGACTGTAAACTTTATAAAACAATTATGTTCTTTGTTTAAGCATTAGATTTTAAAAGCATTAATAATTGTTTTTATGATTTATTCTTATGTAATATCACATCGAAAAAAAAGAATATTAAGTTTCAATGTTTTAAAATTGAATTCAATTTATATTTTGAAGCCACCATCCGGTGTTCAAAGGGTTTAACTTATATCTAAGACTAATCTAAAAACATATTTGATTATAGAATTAAAGCATAAAAACGCCATTTACTCAACGGAAAAACCGCTCT
This sequence comes from Quadroppia sp. Gr-Ori-00064, assembly GCA_034700825.1. Taxonomy (NCBI): domain Eukaryota; kingdom Metazoa; phylum Arthropoda; class Arachnida; order Sarcoptiformes; family Quadroppiidae; genus Quadroppia; species Quadroppia sp. Gr-Ori-00064. The sequence goes on along the minus strand of JAQIXR010000057.1, from coordinate 50,390 downwards.
CATTAACAGATTTCAACATTTCTTGAATTATTTAACTCTAAATTTAAAATGAAATTTTCAGCAATTATTCTGTTTGTCGTTATCGAGATATGTGCAAGGTAATTTAATTTATATTTATTACACCTATTTCTCCCACAAAATTAACTATGTAACACCTTCCAAAGTGATCCAGTTACCATAAAACGCATTCGAGATAATGTGGTCAAATGGGCAGAGAGTAACGCCGGCTCAGTTAATCAAGGAGATCTTGCAAGAGTCAAAAGCCAAGATGCGTTTATCGGGAACTATCTGAAATATCACAATAGTAAGTAAAATGTATTTTTTTTGCAAACGCTTTTTGTTTTGCGATATTCTGTGCGTATATTTTTACCGGAGCGTACATTACAATCAATTGCGTATCACAAAGCGTACTGTCATTCAGACCTGAAGTGACATTCATATGCACTCACTTAAAGTGCGATCGCATAAAATTAGTATAAATATTATTTCACGCGATTTTTGCCTGATAATATTGCGCACTAAAGACTGTATACATTGAATATTAAAAAAAAACTATTTATTCATTTAAATTATAGATAACGAAAACAAAGCCCAAACTGCATTGATAGCATCGTTAGAATATTTTAAAGCATAGGGCTTTTACGACCTCAAAGCCGATCACTTTCCGTCGGAATTTTACGCTACTGGCGATATGTATGTCGGGGGCCAAGGGTTACGGAAGGAAAACATCTGTAACCTATTACTACGCTGCGCACAACCAGCAAGGACAAACGGCGCGGAGTTGTACGCATATTATGCTAAATTAAGCATATACAATAATTACCGTCTCTACATGACAGAGGGTGGGCATATTACACATCTAATATTGAAAGATGCAGTTCCCGTCAACATTGATATTTGTGAGTATAATTTTATTGTTATACCCCTTTCTCAGGGGATGTTTATCAACAAAAAAAACCATTTCTTTTTTAAGCATATTTAATATTTTTATAATTTTATTGAATTTTTGCATTTAATAATGAGTTATGTTTGTTGTGAATGTTTTTCAGAACAATAATCAAATGTTTACAAATAATTATTATATAATGTTTCTATCTTTGGCTCTTAGACAGGAGCGGGCTTGTGTGTTGACATCCCGTTCCAATTACATGCGAAAAATTATTCTTTATGTTCAAACATTTTTTTAAATCTCAATTCACAGCCCTCATCAGAGACACGGCGCCTATCCTAATAGCGCACTTTTTTATGCATCCCAATCTATATTTAATAACCGAGTCCAACGTAATACTCGAGCCCCTGATCAGGTTAATGATGACAATCTTACAAGTTAAAAATGTACGCTATACAAAGCAGAGTGATTTGAGTCAATATGAATCGCTTGAGACGTTGCCTGTGCTCTACGGCGGTACGAATCCCACTTTTAACCGTATGCCCGCAGGCGTTAAAAGTGGCCGTTGTCTACCGCACCTGAAGTCAGTGCCCGCCCAACAGTGGAAGTCATTCACCGATAACAATATCGCGTGCATTCGTGAGGGTATGAAAGAGAGCGGAATCGCTTCAATGGAACAATATTTGAAAACTTGTTAAATGTAATGCTTTGTTAAAAATACAAAAATTATTTAAATGTTAAATAAATTGTTTTATTTTTTCAATAAATTAATTAATTTTTAACAACAAAAAAAATATTTTTTAAAAATACAGTGTAATCTCAAAACATATGGCTTTCATTTTATTCAGTTATGATTTATATCTGATTTCATATTATATTGAGCACCGGATGAAAAATGACTAAACAGGTAGTCGTTAAGCAATAAGAATTATTTTCATATCTATTAAATACGAAAAAGATTTTAAAAGCTATTGTTAAAGACTGTATACTCTGATTAAAACTGAAAAATATAAAACTAAAACAATGGTGTCCTTTGTTTAAGCATTAGATTTTAAAAGCATTAATAATTGTTTTTATGATTTATTCTTATGTAATATCACATCGAAAAAAGGGATATTAAGTTTCAATGTTTTAAAATTGAATTCAATTTACTTTGTGATGCAACCATCCGGTGCTCAAAAGGTCTTAGACTAATATAAAATCATATTTTATTATCGAATTATAACATAAAAACGACATTAACTCAACGAAAAACCGCACTCTTTAACTAATTTCAACATTCATTGAATTATTTAACTCTAAATTTAAAATGAAATTTTTAGCAATAATTCTGTTTGTCGTTATAGATATATGTGCAAGGTAAATAATTTATATTTATTACACCTATTTCTCACCTAAATAATTATGTACCACATTTCACAGTGATCCAGGTGCCATAAATCGCATTCGAGATCATGTGGTCAAATGGGCAGCAGGTAACGCGGGCTCAGTTCATCAAGGAGATCTTGCGAGAGTCAAAAGCCAAGATGTGTTTATCGGAAACTATCTGAATTATCACAATAGTAAGTAAAATGTATTTTTTTTGTAAACGCTTTTTGTTGTACGATATTCTGTACGTATATTTTTAACGGCGCGTACATTACAAGCATATTGCGTGTCATACAGAGTACGGTCATTCAGACCTCAAGACCATACGTGAGTGTCCCTTGCTCATTTACTTACCAAAAAATAAAATAATGTTTTGTTGACTAATAGGACAATAAGATATTGTTAGTTACTATGGATACTAACATTTTTTTATTTTTTGGTAAGTAAATGGGCAAGGGTCCCTCACGTATGGGTAAGACACCTTCATATGCACTCAATTAAAGTGCGATCGCATAAAAACAGTATAAATATTATTGCACGCGATTATTGGCTGATAATATTGCGCACTAAAGACTGTAAAGTCTGTAAATAGTGAATATTTTAAAAAAATTATTTATCTCATTATAAATAATAGATAACGAAAACGAAGCCCAAAAGGCATTGATAGCATCGTTACAATATTTTAAAACACAGGGCTTTTACGATCTCAAAGCCGATTACTTTCCGTCAGAACTTTACGCTACTGGCGATATGTATGTCGGGGGCCAAGGGCTACGAAATGAACGAATCGTTAGCGTTTTAGCTCGCTGCATGTACCCAGCAAAGGCCAACGGCGAGGAGATGTACGCTTATTATGTTAAACTAAGCTTATACAATAATTATCGTCTGTACATGACGGAAGGTGGGCATATTACCCACCTCATTTTGAAAGGTGCAGCTCCGATCAACATTGATATTTGTGAGTAGAAATTTTTTTATTATACCCCGTTCTCAGGGGCTGTTTGTCAACAAAAAAGCCATTTCTTGTTTTAAAAATATTTTTCATAATTTTTATATTTTTATTGAATTTTTGCATTTATTAATGAGTTATGTTTGTTGTGAATGTTTTTCAGAACAATAATCAAAAGTTTACAAATAATTATTATATAATGTTTCTATCTTTGGCTCTTAGACAGGAGCGGGCTAGTGTGTTGACATTCCGTTCCAATTACATGCGAAAAATTATTCATTATGTTTACATTTTTTAAAATCTCAATTCACAGCCTTCCTCAAAGATACTGGGCCGATCCTGATAGCGCACTTTTTTATGCATCCCAATCTATATTTAATATCCGAGTCCAACGTATTACTCGAGCCCCTGATCAGGATAATGATGACAATCTTACAAGTTAAAAATGTACGCTATACAAAGCAGAGTGATTTGAGTCAATATGAAACACTTCAGACGGTACCTGTGCTCTACGGCGGTACGAATGCCACTTTTAACCGTATGCCCGCCGAAGCTAAAAGTGGCCGCTGTCTACCGCACCTGAAGTCAGTGCCGGCCCAACAGTGGAAGGCATTCACCGATCAGAATATCGCGTGCATTCGTGAGGGTATGAAAGAGAGCGGAATCGCTTCAGTGGAACAGTATTTGAAAACTTGTTAAATGAAATGTTTGTTAAAAAGTGTTTTCTTTAAAACTAATTGAAATAAAAATTATTTAAATGTTAAATAAATTGTTTTAATTTTTTCAATAAATGAATAAATTTTTAACAAATATTTTTTAAAAATCCAGTGTTATCTCAAAACTTATGGCTTTCACTGTATTCACTCTTACTATGAGTTTAACAACAAAAATATTTCTCAAATCAAAGACTGCAACAGAAAATGTTTTTGTCCGCAAATGTATAGAAATTGATAGAACTCGTAGTGATTGAAGGAAAACAAATCAGTGCCTTAACTGAACCCCTTTGAAGTGTTCTTTTCTACTCAACACAGCACTACATCATAATCAATAGCAGAAATGATATACACTACAGACCTTTATTAGGGTTACATTGAAACAACATGAGTGAGAATGTAATCGTTGTGGCAGACGGGGAAGTGTGCCTAAAAAGGGGTACATTTAATGTTTCTTTTGATGAAAACGATTCAAAAGTTAAAAACATATTTGAAATATTTATATAAATTTTAAGATATTTTTTTAATAACTATAAAACAGTAAAAAATAAATGAAAGTTAATTTTTATCTATTATTCTCGTTTTGTGCACTTTTCATCACTGGTCAGATCTACAGCTCATCTTGTAAACATGCAAGGTAAAATATATTAAATAATTTACTTCATATTAAATACCATTTATATGGAAGTGTACGCTTAAAACGAAATACAATTGTTGGTGGTGTAATAACAACACCTATAGCTGCTAAGGAGCTAGGTGCAGCAATAAATCGAATACGTAATAATGTACTTGAGTACGACTTTAGTCATCCGGGCGCTTTTCATGACATCGATATGAACAAGGTTAAAAAGTACGACTGGTTCATAGGAAGATATATGAAATTTTATGCGAGTAAGTGCTTCAACAATAATATAAAGCACCTTGTACATAAGATCATTATACTGTATAAAATTCTTATAAGATGTTAAACTGTACTTAATTTAAATAATTTATTTTTTATTTCAGATAACGAAACGAAAGCCCAAAACGCGTTAATCTATACATTAGAGTATTATAAAAGGGAAATGTTTCACGATATGCATCGTTCCCATTTCCCATCGGAGTTTTGGGCTACCGGTGCTGCGATATTCGAAGGCCACGGACTTAGAAATGAGCCGATCTATACGGCACACATGCGTTGCGTACATCAGACCATAACATATGGCAAAGAATTCATGCAATTGTATCAAAAGTTCGTTATTTATCATTACTGGATGCTTGGCCAGGGTGATAATGGCAGTCGAATGCTGCTGGGTCATTTTGCACTCAAGAATTCCTTGCCTCTCAATTTTGACATAAGTACAATTGTTTGAGAGAATATTCTTTACTCTAATAGAAAAATTTGACTAATAGAATATTCTTGACTTTAAAGGAATATTCTTTACTCAAATAGAATATTCTTGAATATAACGGAATATTCTTTACTCAAATAGAATATTCTTGACTATAAAGGATTATTCTTTACTCTAATAGAATATTCTTGACTCTAATATATATATTTTGTTTTGGAAATACGCATAGCCTTGATAAGACTATTGGCACAGGAGTTTTTGATACACTACCGTCTCTTGCCATACCTGTTCGTCGTGAGTGAGGCGACAATACTAACCGAACCGCTCATACGGCTGACGCTGCAGTTGATAAATTTCTCTGTAACAAGGTACATTAAGGAGGATGAAATGAACCTGTATTTCGATATGGATAGTCTACCGGTGCGCATAAGTGGCACTAATAGGACGCTTACTCGTATGCCTGTGGGCGCTAAAAGTGGTAAATGTTTGCCTCGTTTTCAGTCGATCCCGAGCCACCTATGGATGGCATTTAGAACGCAGAATCTCGTGTGTATTCAGAAGGGAATGGCAGAAAGTGGCGTCACATCTGTGGACGAGTATCTGAGCACATGTTAAACCCGGTTATAAATGTTTGTTAAATGAAAACTAAATATAATTAAAAAATAGAATTGCTTTTGAATATAGTTATTATTGTTTTTTTTCTGAGCACCGATAGTTAGTTCAATATTTGTTTAAAAACATTCACAACAAACATAACATATTATGAAAAGAAAGGAATTCAACAAAAATATAAAAATAATGAAAAAATAGATATAAAATAGTATTTAAAAATTTGAAAAACATTTATATATGAATTGTTTTCGGGTAAAGAGGCCTAAAATCTACCAATGCTCAACTCAATGAAGCAAAAGAATCACCTTTCTTGTTTGTACCTCCAATTGTATTAATGTTATAAATGAGTACATATTTAGAAATTGTTATTTATATTCAAGTTTACAGTTTAATCGTTTTTCGTATTTCAAACCCCTTTTTGGTGCTCTTTCCCGTCTGACTCAACGCATAACATTCTGACTGATTATATTTCAATGGACACATACTAGATGTCTTTCGCTTATATCATCACATCTGCTATAGATTATGATGTAATGCTGTGTTTAGTAGAATAGAACCATTCAAAGGGGTTCAGTTAAGGCACCCTTTTATAAAGAAAACCATTCATATTATGTGTTTAATTATTATATTTATTATTTTAAAAATAGTTTCTAATTTTCATAAATAGTTTTTCTATATAAGAAATAAAGCAGACAATAATGAAAACAGATGACCATGGTCAAATTATGAAGAAAATAAATTTTTATTATGTATAATAGAAAAAAAAAATTTAAATAAAGTGTAAACGAATTTAATTCTTGATATGAATCATGTGTTTATTTTTTAGATCATATTGAGCCGGGTGCTCCGAAAAGGATTCTCCTGCGCTTGCGCAGCTCAAAGGCGAACAGCCAGGCCAGTATGGCCACGACGAAGCTGAAGACGCACGACACCCAATAGGTGGGCGTCGAAGTGGCCGTCCATATCGAGCCAATGGCAGTCAACGAGCGCAACACCGCATATGTCATTGTCATACAGTAGTGCTCTTTATAGGAGCCCATAAGTCCCAGCAGATCGAAGAGAATCGATATGACGACCACAATGTATATCATGACGAGTGCGGCGGTCTATACGTAAAAATTAATGTAACATTACATTACATGTTCTCATGTATACGAGCACCTCTACGGGCACCGGGAGGGATGCTTACCTTAAAATCTTCCCATTTTACGTCGGTATGAAGCTTATCGTAATCATCTTTAAGCTTGTTGACAATGACCGTGGCCAGCGCGGCCAAGATTATTTGCATGATGATCGTGAAGGCACAAAAACCAAACAGAAGCCATTTCTTCAACTTGAAGCTTTGCGTATCTCTGATGTCCATGGTACAATTGCTAGTATTCCCTGTGCCGTATGTTTGGGTTATTTACTTTTGTTGAGACAACACCTTGTTCTGCAGTCATGCACACACACAATGAAACTGTAGTTCTGTTACTAGAGAAATGTGTAGCGAATATATAGCTCATTGTTATCTGAAATCATAAGCCTTTTTTCCGCCCCATATCTAAGGGTAAATAAAAAATGTTTAGAGTTTTCAATATTACTATGAAATCAACTTTCAGTAAAGGTTTTACTTTTTTAATGAAATTTAAGCTCTAATACAATAAAAAAAAATCTACGTTTGTTTTGTTGTTTGATTACAGTTTGGTTTTGAAACTTCATTGACGTCTCGCAACTGATTCATTCACTCGTAGCCATAGATAAGCTATTAGTCAATAGATTACAAGTAATTTATTGTTAGTATTTCTTGTAAAAATTGTAATTTTTATAAGATTTTAATCAGTAATTTCCCCAATTATTAGTGTGTTAATTGAAATCATTTTATGTCTAATATTCACAATAAAAAATTTTTATTTAATGTTAGGCTTTTTTTTTGTTAAAAATTGATTAAAATTTATTGTTTATTATATTAATAATTATTTTTTTATTACAGTTCTCATTGCACTCGCTTCAGCCGTTTGTGAGTAATGCTTGAAAAATATTCATAACAATCATAACATATTATTAATATAAAGAATTAAACAAAAATTTTAATATAATGAAAGAGAACAGACATCTATGACGAACATCACCTGAGAAATGGTTATGTCTCTATAACAGTAAAGGGCATGAATGATAAAGGAGATTAATTATAATTTATTGATATTCCCCTTTTTCAGGGGTTGTTTATCAACAAAAGGCAGTACTCTTTTCAATATATTTATATTTTTTGTTGAATTCATTTCTATAATAATATGTTATGTTTGTTGTGAATATTTTCAAACACTACCCAAAGGTGTCTAGAGTAGATTCCTGGGAGGACTGATGTGCCTTGGGCATTTTAAAAACTTTCACAAAAAAATATCACACAATAATAAAAAGAAATTATAATTTAAGAGAAATATAACAAATAATGAAAATATTACTGACTTTTATGACGAACATCCACCTGATAATAACGAGCTCTAAAGAATAATATTTTTTTTCAAAAAATGATTCAAACTTATAGAGAACCAAAAGTGTAAATGAAAAGCAATTTTTCAACTTTTCTCTATTTATTTTGAACACTGATTATATTAACTATACATTTACATATGATTTACAGTTTCTCAACAGTTGTTATGAAAAATGAATTTTCCATTTTATTCCAATGTATTCACTATGAAATCATTTGGTGAATAAATTTCTATTATTAATAATTAATTGTGTTTTCGTTACAGTTTTGGTTATATTATTGTAAAAAGCATTCGTTGACTAAATATTATGAATGAAAATATTTTTTCAAATTCTTAACTTTTAGCCTCTCTTTTCTTACTCCATAATAATATAAAAACTGATCAAGGTATAATTTTAACAATGAATCTAATTTTATTTACAGTTTTTTGATAGATGAATGAATAACACTTTCAACAATTAGGTGTCAAAATCAACGCCAAGAATATTCTGAGACTGTCAAAATCAACGCCAAGAATGTATTTAGACTGATAAAACATTGTAATAGCCCTGAACATATGATATTTATGCTTATGATTTCAGTTTTCTGATATTCACATAAAAAAATAAACAAAATACAGACAAAATTCAATAAATTTACAACAAAATTGTAAATATAAATATAGCTTGATCATTTTATATATTATTATGAAATTGGGTAAGAAGAGTATTATTAAGAAGTTATTTATTAAATTATTCGAAAAATTATTTACATTTCAATATTTATGTCAACGAATTAAGTATTCATTAATTTAACAAAAACTGTAATGAATACGAAATTTATAGATATTTATTAACCAAATGATTTCATAATGAATTAAATGAAAATTAAATATCTATTGAATTACATGGAAAAGCCCTGTATATTAAAATACAAATAAACTTTTTATATATGATACCTATTTTTACTGTATTATTGTTTTGAAATGTATTTATATTTAAAAAAAACTGAAAAATTCTATGCAATATTTTTTCTTATAGAATCTGTGTTAAAATAAATTTGAAAATCTTTAAAAAATGTTTTTTTATATTCATACTTGAATACAAAAATACAAAAATTTGAATAAAGTATATCCGAATATAATTTTTATTTGTTTTACTTTTTTTTGCTCATATAGACCTGGGTGTGGCGCACAGTATTCTACTACGTCGGTTCAGCTCATCCACGAACGTAGCGGCGAGTATGACGACAGTGTAACTAAACACAGTCTGCAGGAGAAACAATGGCAGTACCATGGTCGTCAAAATCGATACAATCGTAAACACTGTTCGGAACACCGTGTAGGCCAATGTCATATTGTAGTGCTCTTTATAGGTGCCCATAAGTCCCAGCAGATCGATGAGAATCGACAGCCCGTACACAATGTAAAACTGTGTCGCAAAGTAGTCCTATCGATACCATTAATTATTAAAATAATTAAACATTATATGTAGGCGTATTGATCTTACACTGGTAAATGCAAAGTTTACATGCGTTTGAATGGAAGTTGTGTGATTAATTGACAACATTGATAACGAATTTTAATTCTAAATTATCTAAAATTTAACTTATTTTACTTCTTGACAGTAACAATATTTAAATTCTATTACGCTATTAATTCATGACAAAAATGATCTTGAATAATTAAGGAGGAAAATCTATTTTGGAAATTTAAATATAATAACAATATATTAATTACTATTTTTCCCATTAATTTTTCCACTAATTATTATAATAATATTTTTTTTAGAAAATTTAAAATAAAATTCGTTATCAATTTTACTTTGTAAAAACACCTTAAAAGTTCGTGGGCAACTTTCTCGACCAATGCAATCAAACATATTTGCATGATAATTGTGGCCGCACATACGCCGAATAGTGTCCATTTTCTCACTTTGAACTTTCGTGTGAGTCTAATATCCAGGTGTATTCTCGGATCGATTTCACTCATATTCTTTAGTATTAAATACGTTGATAAAAAAAACAAATTTTTTGCACATATAATAAAACAATTATATTTAGAGAACGCTTGAAATGTTGTGTGGAATTTATATCCACCTGATATACTTTTGTATAATATAATTTTTTACCCCTTATCTAACATATAATAAAATAAACTAATTTTGAATTTCATGTATATTCGAAAAATGATTTTCATATGAATTGTTTTCATGAAATTAAACTCAAAACACAATAAAAACTTTATTGTTTTCAAGATTACAGTTCTCTTAATTTGTTCGCAAAATTATTTTTAATATACCAGTACATTTACATTTTGAATAAAGGTATTATGTTTTGTCATATAATTTGCAGCACAAACAAAATCATATTTCATATATCGTGAGGCCATTCAATAAGTACGTACGTATTGGCTTAACACTGGATGCAGAGTTCACGGGTCAGATGAGGAAATTTTTTTTTTTTTGTAGAAGTTTGAAAAGATGTTTATTAATGCAAAAGTTAATCATTATTAGATAGCGCTTCAATAAACGCTTGAATGACATTGTTTAAAAAATTTATTTCATTATTGTACAAGAGGAAATAAGCGCTAATTTTTATCCATACTGTATATTATTCATGTGATTACTTTTCGTACTAATATTGACATTGATATCGGTATTCATAAAATATATTTTTACATTTGCAGACAAAATGCAAATATTATATAATAAATATCTTTAGAATTAATAGAATTTTATTTATTATTCGTTTCTCAATAACAGTCTTTGCCCTTGCATTATAAAAGCATCTACTGTAGTAAAAATTAAATTATTTCTACTTTTTTTCACGATTACCTGGATATAAAAGTCGTTTAATTTTTACAAATAATTGGATTCTTTTTAATCTTATTAAAATAATATTTAGTTTACAGTTTATAAAATAAAATTCAATGTGACATTTAATAAAGTTTATACAGGCGTAGGTGTGTCCGAGAGTAGCAACCTACGTAGATACATCATATAAGTAAACACCCAGGCCAGAATGACCACTATGATGTTGATAAGCAAGTTCCAATGACCAATAATATCTAAAGTCACTATCGAATAAGTGAGCGAAACAACTGTGCGAAAACAAGCGTATGTCACTGTCATGCAGTAGTGCTCTGTATAGGCGCCCATAAGACCCATCATATCGAATTGGAACGTTAGGAATGACATGCCGTACATAACAGGAAGTGCGACAGACTGTAAAACAATATAGTTTATAAATATACCGTTGAAAGGCAGAGGCCTACTATAGAGTCGTAATGAAAACATTCACAACAAAAATAACACACTATTAAAAGGGGAATGAATTCAACAAAGATATAAAAAATAATATTAAATGTTTACATAAAAAATACTCGCTTTAATTGACAAACAATCACCTGAGAAAGGGGTTTATCAATAGAATTATATATATTTTTTCTCTTTCTGTTATTTATTTCTACTCTTCACTGATATATTATAATAAAATGCAACAATGTAATTTATTTTCTTATCATTAGAAAACATACCCTGATATTCTCCCAAGGATTTTGTGTCCTTGACATATAAACATCTTTAAAAGAGTCAATCATTTTCGACGCCATGATGGCCAGGATGAGTTGAGTGAGTATTGACAGCGCACAGGCTGTTATTAGATACCATCTCTTGAGCTGATAGCATAGTGTCGTTCTAAGGTCCCGAACCGGTTCTGGAAACGTCATTTCCATCATATTCCGGTGCCGTATGTTTGTGACAAATACGCCAAAACAATACCTTTTTTAGCAAACGCACAGAAAATGTTTTTTTACATACTGTAAGACAAAATGTGTGCAGTTGTCAACACTTTTTTTACAGTTGACATACGATATGTTTGGCATTGAATTTGTCATTAAATGTCTATATTATATACAAATAATTTTTTGCGATTAAATGTTTTCTAATTAAAATTACATTTTTCTGTTCAAAACATGACTTGTTTTGACAGTAATTTTCACTCTCAGTCAGAAGTTATCTCATTTGATAACAAATATTTTAATCATTTATTTTCATTGAAAGTTTTTTTATCAAATTCTAATTTATTTAAAAAATAATATTTTATTAATAATAAAATTAATCCTTTTTTCTTCAAATATACCTTCTTAAAGTTACCTGGATATAAAAAGAATTCTGCCATCACCTAATGCCCACTATTACCTGGATAGTAAAAACAGTTAAACAATAACAATAATTGTTTTCTCTTATTAACAGTTTGTGAAAATTTTATTTTACTCATTAAATAATTGTGATTCTTTTTTACCCTGGATATATTACAAAAATATTTGAGCAATGTAATTTATTTAATATGGAATCGAATTAAATAAAGTTCAAAATAAGTTCAAAATTCATTTCATTAGTATTTACTGAGACTTACGAGTGTTAAGGCATTGATGGCAATCGGATAACGAATTTGTTGGACATTAAACCAAATTATTAAACAAAAAATGTATTCTGTTTTATAGTTGATTCACTGCTGAGTAAATAAGCTCAAGATCAATTGGTGAATAAGCTAAAAACGAACCTAGGTATTCAATTTGATGAATTTTTGTTGACATGAGTTGTATATAATTTCTATTGTCCCTCAAAAAAATCTTAACAAAAAAAAGTAAAATTAAATTTTCATTTATTTGAGCAAAAAATTTGTATTTTATTTCAGAAAAAAATTCAATAATAAATGAATGAATAAATTAAAGGAAAAAATATTTTTCAATAAATTATTATTTAATTAATTATAAATAGATTGCAAACAAACAAACAAAAAATAATTCCGTTTTTGTAGAGCACCGATACGTTTTGTTAACCACTGGCCACCAGCGCCGGGGATTTCGATTTGGGCGGCGTAACAGCTTTACTCTGCGCCGCCTGTTGTCTACCGTCGGCGCCCGCCGTATTTGACGGCCTTTTCGTCGTCTTTGGACTGTCGCACACCTTCGGCGGCTGGCGATACACCAGTGCCCACAGGCGTCGTATATCTTCGGGGCTGTGCTTATGACTGGTCATAATCTTCCTGAACACACACTCATCGATATTCTTGATATACGTGTTCTTCATCATCGCGTGATTCAGGCGCCGAATGCCGGCCCTCTCGGCGACGATACCCGTGATGAACACGTCCTCCAAATACATGGGCTTCAGTTTGACGCTCCACTCGTACAGAGGACGGGCGGCGTCGCCCGAGAGCATATACGCCGGCCCTGTGGCAAAGTTGGGAAACACCGTCCCATTGAACGCCTCCATCGGAACGAACCACTTGTTGCTCGTGTTTCGATGGGGTTTCCATTTTTTGGCCAACTTTCCTGATTTTCGAACAAGATAAAAAAATATTATTTGATCTTGGTCATAATAGATTGATCACATGATATTCCAATAACACCCAATATAACATCATTGGCCTTATATTCTCATATGAATTGTGTTTTCTTTACAGTCTATAATAGTTTATATCATGTGTTGAATGAGTAAAAAAAATTTCCATAATTTTCTATTTGAATAATTAATACAAAATTTTTGTTTACAAAAATTCTAACATTTCTTGCAATTTGTAATAAATTTTTTTTTTTGCAAAAATTGTTCTCATCTCATATCTCAAATTGATCCCATCATACTGATATTGTTTAATCAAGGTACCTAATATATCAATTTATTCTATTAATTACAGTTTGTATTACTGTATAAGAAAAGAATTCACTCAAGAATTCATTGCATATTTAATTTCAACAATAAATACTGTATTAAAAAAAATTCTGTAATTTTTAAATCATTAATAAATAGCTATAAAACATATAGTTTGACGAGAGTGTAGTATATAATTTATTTCAAAAAGCATTATGTTCAAAAGCGTAGTTTCATCTGAAAAAAACGTACCGATAATACATTTGGTGAAAGTTCGCGTTTCGCTAAAATCCGTTATGTATTGCATGTTCACAAACATGTCGTCATCGACTTTGAGCACATACTTCACTTGCGAGCACCGGTCGCTCAGCCACTTCATCAACGAAATGGTCTTCAGCGTCAGATTGTAGTAGTTGTCCACATACCGGCCCTGTAGTATATCGCCGTTGAGTTTATCCTCGGCCACCACCTGGCGCTGTAGACCCTCGTCAATAGTAGCCCCTATAAGGAACAGTAGATACGCGCCGCGTTCCACAGCGAACTTGCCCCACGTCTCACGTATGGCATCCCTGGCCGACCGGTGCGTGACCGCCGAGTTCACGATCACCAGTAGGTCGAGATTGGCTCCAAAGTTGTCGTCACAGCCCAGGGGTTTGTCGATGAGCATCGACTCCGTGGTCTTGAGGTCGCGCTCATCGAACACGAGTTTCGGCTTTGGGATGTCCTCCCCTTTGGGCGCCTTATTATTGTCGTTCCCATCACTGTTCACATCATTGATGCTCGGGTCGAGCATTTGCTGCCTTTCCTCGCCATACGTGCCTTCGATGTGAGCTTTCGCATGTTTTTGCTTCACATCTAAAATGATGTCATTTTTATTACCACTGCTATTGTCGACAACAGCCGGCGCCGCCTTCGCAGCACTGGTATCACTGTCTTTGGCCTCGCCAGCCTGTGGCCGCTCTGTCATCGCCACGGCCTTTAATCCCTGTGCGGGGTCTCGAGTCAAGTCATATTCACCATCGTTTGGCACAAACACATTCGGTGTGTCTTTTGGCTGCGACGGCGCCGGCGGTATGGCCTGTGGTGGCACAGCACTGGACGCCGGGACATTGGACGGAGAAGAGGGCAAGGCTGAGGAAGGGTAGGACACAAGACGGCCAGGTATATCACTGTTGAACGTATCCGACTTTGACTTAAGTATAGTTTTCGCTAAAATAATATTCTCTAACAAATTGTTTACAGTTTTTTGAGTCTCTTTTTGTTCGTTCGTTTCGATATGTTTTGGCTTATGTTCCGCGTGTTTGGCGCGCGCTATAACCATACGGCCCGCGGGCTGACTATAGGTGCTCGAATACCGGGTGAACGTAATCATCATGGCCACTAAGCTGGTCAAACCCAGCAGGGTTATGATGCGATGTCGGCCCATTCGCATCTGTGTGTTTTTAGCACCGGTATGTTTTCTGGGATCACATTCCATACAATTATTATTATTATTTTCTTCTATGAATTTAATATCGCATAAGGAATGACATCTATTTTCTTTCTATCTACCGTTCCCTTTAGTAGCCATTCCTATTCGTGATAAATTGTCTACAGTAGTTGTGATGCGAAGGAATACACTGTAATGTTAAGCCTATGGCATGTGTTGTGCGATAGAGAACTGTAACGAAAATAATGAGAATTATTATAATTAGTGTTTTTGTGAATAAACATTATAAATTGATTGTAAAAATAGTGGTTTAACCTTGCTCATATCTATAATAGCAATGACACTATTTTTATCCATGAAATAAATTTTAAATAATTTTTTTTCAAAAAAAAACTTTACTCTAAAACCAATTTGTTTAGCACTCTATGTATTATAGTATACATTGAAATGTAATATATTTTTCCTCAGAAATGAATTGAGTTTTTTATAAATCATTTTTAGCCGAAAAAATCATATTTTTTATACAAATAATACAAAAATTAAAACTTATTTTTCATACAAATTTTATTGTAATTATAAAAATGAAATCAATTTTTTTTGACCACAAAATTCATGTCAAACAAAAGTAATGTTTTATTTATAGTCTATTAATAATTATTTAGTGATTTTAAGGCAAAAATGATCGCGTTATTTGATATCTGGATCACTTTTAGCGCACGTAATGCCAATTAAAAGCACATACACATCGATAAACAACATATCGATTCCACAATAGAGTGCGGAATAACAACAGAAGAATTGTTTTTATAACGCATATAATATTGTATTAAATATTTTTCACTCAAATCACACATCAATCACACAATCGATGTCTGCGTTCAATGAGAATTGAAATGAAAATATTGTTTATATTAGATGTGAATATATGTTGAAAGTGAAGAACAAATAAAATAACAATGTTTACAATAAAATAAAAAAATTATATTATATTATAATTTCATATAAAAAACAATCGATTTTTTTGAGTTCAGATTTTTTTTTTACTTTTTCATTGTTTGCAATCATTTATTGCATTCAAATATTTACAGAAAAATTTTTATTATATTTTTATTTCCCTTTATTTTCAATGAGAAATGTGAGAAAATTTCCCCTTATTTTCATTGAATTTTCAATTATTACACAAAAGTTTTTCACTTCAAAAATCTCATTAAAAAAACTGTTTTTAATATCTCGAAAATGACCTCAAAATTGACTAAACATTTGTTAATTGAATTTTTTTTCTTCACTTTTAATAATATTCTGTTTATAACAGTCTATGACATCATATGTGTGTTCACACACACAAAGTCTACCCCTTTCATATCAGGGGGTAATCGTCAGCAAAAAATTTTTTTTGAATATATTTATTATTTTCATACCTTTACGGAAGGGTGTGATATATGATGCTAACTATCCCGGGATATACTGTATGTGTCGATTGATAATAGGATTGAAGTGTTTATCGCATAAATAATATTATTATTATAAGAGAGGTATCTTCACTGACGACCCCCTGATTTCGTCTCCCCTGACACACAACATCAATGCTTTGATGACATGAACATATTCTTAGATATTAATGTTTAAAATGAAAATTGAATAAAATTTTTAAACACAGAAAAAAATTACATTGAATTCAATGTTAGAGAAAATATTTTTTGATTAACTCATGTCTAAATCGTTAGTGACTTTGATGTCTGTTTTACAGTTTTTTTTCTCTGTTCACTCACACACTAACAATATCTGCCATTCCTTTCCCGTTCCAATATTTGATGGGGAAAGTTATGTGTTTTGAGTATTGTTTTCGTGTGTGTGTTATCTGTAGTCGTGATTTGACGTCACTTTTTCTTAAGAAATATTATATTTCTGTTATTATTGAAAATATTATTTTCTCATTCATTATAATTGACTCTCATTTTTATGTGTGCTTTGATTGTGTGTAGAGATAACGACCCACTTATATAAAAGGAATATGTTCAGGGAATATGTTTTGAATTCTATATACCATGGTCATTTACTGAGAAAACAATAGATCAACTCTTTTTCCCTCCAAATGACAAGTTTAGCACAAAATGAATATTAAAAACACTAAAATCTAACATAATTTACAGTTTGTATTGAATATTGAAATGTGTTGTAAATTCATAGCTAAACAACTGATAAATCATTTGTTGTTTTATTTCATTTTTAATTGTTATTTAATATTATTATAATATAAACAACACATTAATTATGAGATTTATAATTCATTTCTGCATTTATTTCAATAGATTTCTGTTATGAATGAAACTGAAAATATTTATTTTTTCTCAACATTTAATGTAATGAATGAAAAAAATTTAATTATTTTTCTCTTCAATTTATTGCTTGAATATTCATGAAAAATAATTAGCAATTAGTGAAGAAGAAAAATAAATTGATACTTGTACAATTCCTTGCGCAATGACCAATTAAAAAAGTAATTGTGCTGGTACATCATAGGAACTATTAATTTTTAAATTTTATTACAGTTTACAACTAATAGTAAATCAATTGAAAACTTTTAATATTTAAAAAAATCAAATTGAAAAGTGATTATAACCTAGACTCTACTTTCTAGACCGAGGGCAAAATCAACTGTTCCGTGTCGTGTCCGCACATGTACTTAATGACAGTGCCAACAGTCGGAGTATAAACTCATCATTTATTGAAAGAGATACAAAAAAAACAGTTTTTTGTTCATAAAAAATATCTTTTTTATATATTTTAAAACAATTTTTTTGTGCAAAAATTGCTCAAAGTTTTCAGGCATGTGATGACACTGTCAGGGGGAGTGTCACCCAAAGGGGGCGTCGTAGGCAATTAACTTTCACGATGAATTGACCAAGTTTGATTTTTTTTGGCTGCTTTTGATATTAGACATACTATGGTTGAGTGAATTATGACCACCTTATATATAAAACATCGCCCCCTTCGTGAATGAGCAAGCATATAATATACAGGTGCCAAATCATAATTATATTTCATGAACCTGAATGAAATACCCCCTGAATATTGATCGCCTGCACAAAAGTGTGCAGAGTTTTTGAATGAGAATTTTTTTTGTGCTAAACATTGAATACAACAAAAAAACATTAAAATGTCTGAAAAATCAAGACTTGTGTCAAAAAAAAAGTCAATTCCTTTTAAGAAAAGATACAAAAATTTATGCAAAAAATAATATTATTTCAGAAAATAACACAAAAAAAACATATTTTTTTGTGCTAAAAGTTATTCACAATAAAAATATGAATAAAACAAGCATTTTTTACCCCCTTTTTTGGTATTCAGTGAACTTGAATATCAAAAGTTCAATAAGTATTTTATTCAATGCCGGTTATCCGGGACTATTAGCGCACATCAAAAGGGGAAATATCTTTAAGATTAATATCACATATAAATAAAAAATAAAAATATATACATTTATTTCAATATACAGTTCGTATGCATTCGTCACAATCTATAGCATTGGGTTCGCTATAAGTGTAGTGACTATAACATAGTGTGTGAAAAAAAGATAGAGAAAATTGTTTTACAAATCGTTTGTCAAACAGTGTTATCATTAGTGAAAATCATATCTTGAGAGCAATTAATGCAAAAATATTTTTTTCTGTAGTATTCTGTGTTATGCGCTCTTAATACTCGCACTCATCACAAGGGGCTGTAAATTAAATATAAATCACAATAGGCTTTGATTTTTATATAGAAATCTCTTTCTCTTTGAGTGTCTATCGTTTTTGATAAGGAATTCCTAAACAACTGAAACATTTTCTTTTATGACAGTTCCCATCATATAAGGGGAAAGGGAATGAATTAAATATCAAATGTCATAATATTTCTTAATTGAGAGCATAAAAAATACTGTAATTAAAACATAAGAAAAATATGTGTATTTTATGCTTAAATCCGTTTTTGTTTTAATTGAAAAAAAAATATTATTTATATTCAAACGTATAATAAATCAATAAATGTTTTGAAAATTTCTATTACACTAATAATTAGGTAATTTTCTATAGAAATATACAATTTTTTTGGTACCTTTTGTTCCGTTAATCAATCATGGTCACTGTTTGCTAATCAATTATGTTCAAGGTTATTTATGGGGGTGACGAAGAATAGGCAATAATTAAAGAAATATTTTTATATAATTACCTTATTATTAAAAGACAAGACAAACGCTTATGTCATAATTTGGCGCTCAATAGTAGTGAAGATGAGGAGGAAAATATTTTGAGCAAGGTGAATCGAATTTGCGAAAGTTGACCTTTTGAATAACGTACAGTTTTTGAGAATAAAATTATATTAGTTTTGAAATTGTTTTACAGTTTTCGCAAACATTGAAACACACGTTGAATATAATTATTGAACACTTTGTTTTTGATTGAAAAATACTTTTTGATTGAATTTTTTGAGAGACTTTTGAATTGATTGTCACAAAAATTAATAAAAAAAAATTTCAATTCATTTAAATATAAAACACAGAAAATAATAGAATTTATTTTTCATGTCTTTTTGTTTGATTGAAAAACACATTGCAATCACATATCGAAACGAATTGAGAATTTTTTTTCTCTTTCTTTACTATTATTTCTTTAATAGAGTTTAAGAAAAGAAAAAAATTATTACAAAAAAAATAAAATAATTTCTCTTTTGCTCAAACACTTGACTGACGACTGGCTGTGGAGTTATATGGAAGAGAGAGCACAGGACGCAACTACCAGTGCCTACAACTCACACATACATATGCACACAACCAGTGGAGTCGTGCATGAAGTCAATACCCACTGTCTTATAAGGGGTATAAGACATGAGAAGAAAAGGACTTGAGTTGTGGTTATAGCGAAATATTGTGTATAGAAAACAAAACAAAAGTGAAATTTTTTGTTCATAACTGCCGGTGCAGTCCAGACACACACAAACCTAGGCTCTACCCTTTATTATATACAGGGGGTATTATATAATAATATTAGCTTTGCTTTTGATTTTTTATGTGCAAAGACTGTAAGCATAGTATGTATGCGAAAAAAAAACGTACCGATCGTTCAACTGATCGTACGTCTGAACGAAGTGAAAGTCATAAGCATTTATCTGTAGGGTAAGTTATGCTTCAAATAGCACCAGACGTTTTGTGTGAGTGAGAGCAAGAAAATACTCGTTTTGTTGGACCCCTTATTATATTTTGTGTGATAAGAAAGGGGGCTTTAATTGAGAGGACAGTGCAAAATATTTTACTCTTATATCATAAAACAAATGCAAGGGGTATTTTAGAGGGACGAAAAGCACCTTTACAGGTGCATAAAATATTAGCCCCCCTTTGGAAAACAGCCCCTTTAAATACCTATTGGGGTTTTCATTCTTAAACGCAATGGAATTAAATACAGAAATGCGTTAACTATTCATCGTTTCGCTGAATATATAATCAATTATAACCCCCTTAATAATAGCTATCTTGATCATCGTGTCAATGTCAATTTGTTAGGCCATAGTATAGATATAATAATCAAGAGTAGAAGTGGAAATATAATGATAACCTAGTTACTTTTAATAGAATAGAGAAATTTCACTTACTTTTAGTTTGTGTTATAAATAGACTGTAATTGTATTTCATCCGAAAAAAGTGATTTCTCTCTCGTTTTCTTCTCTATGTGACTGTTCATTGAACGCACGCACGCACTGCCAGTGCCGGTGCGCTCAACGTAATCTCCATTCCGCTGTCAGTGCACAGGCAGGACAGGCAGAGCACACACATACCTGTGCGCTGAGGATGTCTTCATAGAGAAGAGAAACTTGTTTTTTATTATTGTTAACATACAGTCAAACGCAATGTATAAGCGCATCGTCAGTCAAATGAGACTTTGGTGACTGAAAAAGGGGCTGAAATCTTATTAATAAAGCCTATTTTCACCCTGTATGATTTATCTTGCTTATTTTATAAAATATATTTTCGAAAATTTTATTGTTCGGACACTCGTAGTGTTGAGAGGTTTCACTGTATCAGCAAATTATTAGACAGCCTAAAGATAACCAGAAATGCTTTGAATGTTTCTTCTTCTTTGATGAGAGAGAGAGAGAGAGAGAGAGAGAGAGAGAGAGAGAGAGAGAGAATCTCATATATTAAGTATGGTTTTCCCTATTACTGGGTGATCACCCCCTTAACAACCAGTGCCTATTCGCGCACAGGGACTAGTGATGTGCTAATGCTCTCTCTATGAGTTCTCTCTCTATATCTCTCTCTGAGATATAACGCTTAAAGCTATGAGAGTTTAATTTAAGGCATAGAATGAAAAGCATATGAAATGAATGTATAATAAAAAATACGATAAAAAAATAAATACTTCTTTTGAATGAAAAATAAAATTCAACTAAAATTTCCTTTGCCTTCAATTAACCTCTCGTTTCGTTAAGAGTCAATTTGTGAGACATTAACCCCTTTCGCACCCCTTACGGGAAAGGACTTCTCTTTGTGATGAGTGAAATGACACTGTATTTTAAGGGGAGTTTTTTCATTAGAAAATATTTTCACTTTAAAAATGTTCACAAAATTTTATTATCATTTAATCGTTTTGACAAATATTTTTCGTTCACCCCTTAATGTAATTTTCATGCAACCCCTTAATGAGCATGGTATGTTCAACTTTTGACCCAGGACGAAATCAATTATTCAGGTGCACAAATAGCGATATGGACGTACGTGTGCGTTGATAAACAGGGGGCGAAAAAATGCATTTGATATTCATAACTGATATTTAAAAAAATTTAATTTTTTTGTTCACAAAATTTCTTATAATATAATTGCAATCTATTGAGTGCATAACCTCTTCAGCCCCTGTGTCTGTGTAGCGAAGGGGGAAGGAAGTGACTCGAAAATAGAAGCCATGTCTAAATTAAGTAATAGTTAAGTAAAAATAGTTATCAGAAAAAAGATTTTCGGTTTTGATTTACAAGTGATATATAAGTAAAAAATATATGATTACATAATCTAATCGTCGGACGAAACTAATGCTATAAATGGCTTTCACTTTAAGTTTTTTATTTTATTTTCTGTGATAAGAATTCGTTATGAAAAAGATTGTATGAAATGAGAGACGAATGATAAATAAAATAATTTTTTTTCGCTATCATTTGAATCGCCAAAAAATTAGCTCAAAATCTAAAATATTTTCTTAAAATTTAATTTTCTTATTCTCTCTCTCTCTCTCTCTCTCTCTCTCTCTCTCTCTCTCTCTCTCTCGCGAAAAATCATGCATTTATTTCTCTTCCGTTTTTTACTCCAAATGAAAACGAATAGAAAATACAAAAAACATTTTTTATTTCAAATCTCATAAACGAAATCAAAAACTCATAACAAAAATTAAACTTAAAAATTATGTTTAAAATAATTTTTATTATGAATATTAAAAATTGAGAACTATTTCTCATGAAGCGAATATCAAGCGCCGGGCGAAATAAAAATTGAGTTCGCACATACTAGGCGAAAAAAGGAACAAGAATAAATTTAATGTACTTTTCAGTCAAACAAAACAAAGCAAAAAAATTTATATATGAAAATCATCGCCTAATCTCATGTGTATATAAACTGTAACATTGGCTGTGTTTTTGCATATCATATGAAACAAAGTTTTCGTTTTGAAAATTATAAACTGATTCTCACTGTTCATAATTGAATTTTATTATTAATCTTGGTAATTGATTACGATAGAAAATTGTCCAAAATGTTCAAGGTATGTCTGAGGCGTGAGAACTCCAAAATACCCTTGTTTATATTATTAACATTAAATGAATACTTATTGAAAATATTTTATTACAGTTATTGACAGTCATTTCAATCGTCGCCCAATGCTATGCATCTTATAGTAGTGGAGGTGGAGGAGGGTATGGCGGCTACGGCTCCGGTGGCTATGGTGGCGGCAATGGTCAGGTGATACCGGCGGCCGTGAAGACCACATGGCGCCTGGAGGTGAAGCCCGTCAATTTGCCACAGGAACAAATACAGCCACAGGTGATCGAAATACCGCCCATTGAGTTGCCGGTGAAGATCTTGTACAATTCAAAGTCAAGCGGCGTTTTCGTGCAGCAGGTCCATCAACAAGGTATGTGGGAATTAATTTTTCAAACCCCCTTAAATCCCCTTAAACACACATAAACTATATCTCTATAATTAACTGCAGAATCATTTCCACTGTTATTCTGTGTGCAGAATATTCATTGAAAAAATGAATTCTTTATTAATATGTTCTTCACCGATAAAATATCCTTGATCAATTAGCAATAGTCAGGGTGCGAATGTTGTGAGGGACATTCATTTTTTCATTGCCTAAGCTGTAAGGAATGGTCAGAAATGAGTGTAAATAATTGTTTTTAATTACATTTATAATTCAAACTAAAAAATTTATAAAAGAATGACCATGGTAAGTAATATATCTCTTACCAAACTCCAATTTAACAATATTATTGTTATCAAGCAATTATCAAACATTGACTCTGGCAAACATTACAGTCCTTAAACGAATTGTTGTTTTTATGATTCATTTCCTTTGCTCTTAAAATGAATGTAATGTTTGTAATGAATAGAATAGAAAATATTCTTATAATTTGATATTAATTAAGAATTTTTTCAAATAAAAGAATATTCTGTTCAAAATGACCAATTTGCCAATGGGGTGTTTGGAGTCCAATTATATTTTCTAATACCTGTCCATCCATTATCAAACGCACACTTTTATATTCATTACAGTCTTTGAAAAATTCATTCTATGCTTGTGTTTGCTTATGATGACATACAGGTGCTCCCGGCCAGTCTGAGGCCACTAAATCCGAAGAAGAGCCCCACCGACTGTCCCATGAAGTGGTCCGACCCGTCATCCAAGAGCTACGCGAAGTCATCATTCCGTACAGACGTGTCGTGCAAGAGATCGCACCCGTAGTCGAAGACATTCAGACCATTGTGTCCAGAGGTGAGGCCCGTCAAGTCAGCGGACAGGCCGGTGGTGTGATTCCCAGTGTGGTGTCAGGCGGTGCCGGAAATGGCGGCGGTGGCTTCGGCGCCGGCGGTTTTGGTGGACTCGGCGGTGGTGAGGGAAAGGGTATTAGCAGTAGTCAACTGATGTTGGGTCTGGGAGGCGGCGGAGGCAGTTATGGCGGCGGCGCAGGCGGTTATGGAGGCAGTGGCGGACACGATAGCATTAAGAGCTATGGCGGCGGTAGTGGACTGGGCGGCTATGGTGCTAAGAGTGCCGCTGCTGCAGCTGCCAGTGCTGCCAAATCGGCTGCCGGCGCCGCGGCTTCAAAGGCATAGAATTCATTAAAAATCATTAATAAATCTTAACTTAAAATATATTTCTCTCGAAATCAAAAAATTCTGTCCTTTTTTCCGGTCATTAAATTGTTATGAATTGTAATGAAAAATAACACAAAAAAATATTTAGTATTTTATTAATTATTATTAAAAATAAAATTTATTTTTTTTATAAATGAAATAATTTTTTTTGTCATTACTTTGAATTTAAAATTATTTTACAGTTTTTTTTCACTTTAAAAAAAAGTTAATTAGTTTTTAATATATGGATAAAACTGTAATAAATATTTTGTTTGTTTTTTCTTATGTGTAGGAATTGAGTTAACATACAGTTCCCCATATTTAACATGGCAAGAATTAGGTGAAAGGTCACCATTAATATTGGTTATACATATAGATCGATATCTTGTCTCACAATCGCAGACCATATTATTTACGAGCGATTTGTTAATCATTTCAATAGAAAAAGAGAATAAAAATAAATAATTAAAAAAAAGTGTTTTTTTTATTATTAAATTTCAAATCCAGTTTTCAATCAATAGGGAATAAAAGGGGCAAAAAGGGGGCACAAATATATCGATTGATTGACTGATAGATTAAATGTGTTTTTGATTGAAAGCGGAATACAATATAAGAGAAGAAAAAAAATAGTAAACATTTTATGTAATAATAAGAAAAAAAAAGTTTTTATATATTGAATGAAAGAAATAAATATTGAATTAATTACTGGAAAATAAAACAAGATATCAATGAATAAAAATAAATAGAATTTATGTTTCTTTCTACCCCCTGTTTCACCTAATTCTCCTAATATTACCCCTGATTTAATTTAATAAGAATAATAATAAGTATTAAAATATCAATGATTTATTGCATTTATTGTCAGTTCATACAGTATTAACTGTAATACAGACTGTATTATAATTTTTTTGTTTCGTCTCTTGTATTGAAAACGCCTTTCAATTAAATTCCGACAAAATATTAAATTAAATCATAATTTAATTTATGTTTTCTCTAAACGAAATTCAATACAAATAAAACAATTAAAACTATTATTATTATTATTCAATAAGAATAAAACGAACGATAAGTTCATAATAGAAAAAAATTTCACTCAATTAACACAAAAGGAATACAAAAAAAATTCTCATAAGAATAACATGTGATTTGAAAAGTGATTTTCACGTTCACCCCCTTTAGTCTGTTTTTACACCCTTTGTTGTCTATAACTTGATCTTATAACCCACCCAATTTTTTTAGTTGTGCCCCCTTTTATCTCACTCTCTGTGTCTCGGCACAGGGGTTCGTATGTAATTAAATTCTATCGTACGTTATAATCTGTGCACAAAATAACAGAATTTTTTTCTCTTTTAAATTAAAAATATTTTTATTAATAAAAAGACATTAAAAATGATATTATAATCAAAATCGATATGCAATTCGACACAGAAGGGGGAAAGAGCTATTCAGGGAGAAAGGGGGCGAACAGTAATTATAGCGTTTGGACATATTTTCTCCATTTCAGGTGACTTTTATTTTAGGGTTCATTTGAAAAAAAATTTATATTAAAAAATCAAGAGTTAAATGACTTTTCAAAGAGCAGATAATTCTCTAATACTGTCGTCTTTATGCCTGATATGAGTGACAGCGAAGATTGAATGGACAGTTTGAAAAGAGAAGACCCAGAAAAAATGTACAGCTTTTTAAGTGCAGTAAAAAATGTGTATTTTTTTAATATAAATAATATTTATTTTTACTTAAGATTTAGTGTTTTTTTTTCTCTATAATTACATAAATAAATAAAAATCTCGTTTTTTTCAACCGTTTTTCAAACACAGATATTATTTAATATCACAGAACTGTAACACAAAAATAAGACCTGAATTTTGTTGTGCGCTTTGATTTCGATCACAGATAACAGTTATGCCCAAAAACACTGTACGCATAGACATGAAAATGTATGGCATATAAAGAGTGGAATGAAATCTGTATTTCGTTTGAAATTTTATAATAAAATGAATTTTTAATTTATGTGTGATTTTTGGTATTACTGTTTCCAGAGGAACGGCGGCTTTTCTTCTCTTTGCCATTGCTATTGATTATGGCTTTTTAACTCGTTTTTTGTGTTTAATCTTACGTCCCATTAGGACAGTGCGTGTGTAGGTTAGGGTGCTCTGTGTGCATGTAATATAATATACAGTTGTCGTTACAGTGCGTTACAGTTCACTTGCGTCGCGACACACGAGTTGTGTATGTGTGAGCTATCGGTTTCGTGAGTTTTTCTGTGCGTGATTTACATGTGTAAAACCATTCGAATTGAATTTTCTGTTTATAATCTCGTATATATAAATTATCATCAATCATCCTTGATCATTCCTTCAACTCAATTATCATGGTCAAAGTTCGTATGAATTTTGTGGAATTATTTTTTAAATACAATTTTTATTTATTTAAAATTATAAACAATTTTATGACTTTTAATCTTGTATTTTATTCAGTGTTTAATTGAGTCTAGATCAATTCTAATTAGCTGTAGACTATAATCATATGCAGGGTTATATTTCGCATTGTTTTATAAACACTGTGCAGGTTTAATTACTTGGAATTGGTGAAAATATTGAACTTTTTTTGAAAAACAAGATTTTTTCATTAGAAAAACATTCATTTAATTATTGATTGACTTTTTTATATTAAAAAAAAAATCTTTTCAAAAACACATTATTCAGTGTATTTCAATATTTTATTTACTTTACAAAAAACTGTAAATTATTTTCAATTTATAATTGTTTTATTTATTGACAAAATATCCAATACATTACAGGACTCGACAACTGTTTCTCAAATGTTGAAAACTTTTATTATTTGAAACATTTATTTATTTTTACAAATGTTAAAGACTGTAACGAATACAAAAAATTGTTCTAGATCATCTTTTGTTGATTCAGTATATACAAATAATTGGGTGAAAATTAGAAGAGTGATAATATTTATTGCATTTTTTGGTTCTATAAATCATTTTATATTATATTAAATATTTTTAATTAATTAGAATTTTTTTTGTAATATTTTTCACAACATTCATAAAAAAGAGCAAAAAATTTTTATATGAGAATTATTTTCAATTATTATTTCATTTCATAATTAAATTAAAAATTTTATTTCTCTTTCATTTTATATGCAAATATTCCTACGTCTAACTGAGCTTGCTTAACTAGCAGGTCATTTATAAGAGAGCAGTGATTTTTGTTATAGTCTATAACAAAAGCAATAATTTTCACTAAGAATTTTCTCACATTAAAAGTGCATTAAAAACTGTAGCGAAAAATGTTATAAACAATTATTTTCATTAATATGTGAACAATAATTATTGATTGCCTTTTTGATTGATCGAGATCCTTTTTTGTGTTTTTTTTTCCTTGTCTAATGATTTATAATGATCAAGATTAGTTTTTTTTTTGCATTCACTGCAACAAATCTAATGAGTTTATCATTAAATATATGAAATATAAAAAGAAATGTTTTTTTCAATTATTATTATTTATTTTTTGTATAAATTTTTTCGTCTTTTTTTTGAATTCATTTCAATTGAATATAATTTTTTATGTTTTTTGTTTCACTTTTTGTTTCACTATGTGTTCCAGATATTAATCACTCGACTATCGCTGATCGCATTGTGCCAGTTGTGCGTGCTTAAAGGTGTGGCGCCGGCCGATAGTGACTGGCCTTTTCCTAATGACAACAATCGCCACACATATAGCGCACAGAAAACCGGTGGCGACGAAAGACACGACATTTCGTCGAGAGGCGATCATTCGCCGGCGTATAGCCGAGCACAGGGCGGTTATCCTGTGCTGGAAGACGCACTAAAATTGCTCCTGAATGAGCCGAGACATGCCATGAGCAACAGCGGCGTTCACCCTGTTATAGGTGGTGGCGAAAAAAATCTTCCTGGTAATTAACACATTGTTTTTTGTTACCGCTATAATAACCCCCTTATAATCGAAAAAAAGGGTTTAAACTACGGTTTAGATCATTAGCGCAGGGATGTTAATTAGGTGTCTGAGCGCTCATGTTGAGTTCGGCCCCCTTTTTGCACATATAATTATAATTATTATAAACAATAAAATATAGTATTATTTTTGAAAATTTTTTTTCTTGTTTGCAATGACTGTAATTGCAATGACTTTTATATTATAGTAGTTTTTACATTCATATGAACTGTAAGTGAAAAGTGAAGAAAAAATATTGTATTGATTTTTTTGTATTGAATTTTCGCTCCACAAAACTCACATAACCCCTACACACAAACACGCACACATAAACCATAATTATATCCCTGGCCATATACAGTATGTATATAATCAATGATCGATGTAGTTTCTTATTTAATAAGGGGGTGAAAATATTTCATAATAAGGGGAAACATTTTGAAAAAAAAATTTTATATTCAAAACATAATAATTATTAAATAAAACAAAAAATGTTTTTATTGTTTACAACAAAAGTCTCTATAATTGAATGTCTTATTGAAAGAGAGATTTCAGTGTATAAGACAATCACTTCCTATCAAAAAGTAATGAAAAGTTTTTTTAATGAAAATTACATTTTTTTGAGCAAAAAGTGTATTGAAAACAAACGAACGAAAAAAAGGGTTATTTTTCAGTACAGTTTGTAACTCATTGAACGCTAAATAATATGTTCTTGATCAATTTGATTCATAGTGTACAACGAAGGCTCGCGCACTCATGCAAACGTACTGGCCAGCGGTGAGAACGATCACCTTGCCTATGCCATACATAAAGTACCAAGCTCCAACGGCCAGAGCACACAGCCTGAGATAGAGGTACAGTTTGGCGAGCGTATGAGTCCCGGCGCTAGCCATGAGCCACCGCGGCCACCGCCAGTTAAATATGAGCCAGTTCATTCGCGTGATGAGCACCGGGAGGAGATGCTACTCCAGACGCCGTATAAGCGATACCAGGAGCAGACGAAAGATGGCAGACCTGTAATGGTTGAGCTCAGCGACGATAATAGCAATGCTAAAAGTATGTATGATTTCATTGCGCCCCTGATTCGGGACAAGTCGGTGCTCGAGTCGCTGAGGCCACACCTCGACGACAGACGCCATACACGTGGTGGCAAACCGGCCGGCGCTTCACAGCAGTCACAGCCCCTGTATTTTCAAGGAGAGAAGAAGTCGGTTTTGACGCTAAATAAACCACTTTTGGAGCAAAAGGAAAAGATTGAGGAATTGAGACAATCGTTGAGTGATCAGCGCTTTTCTCCCGTTCCTCATCGACCGGCGCCCACACCCAATCATGGCGAACAGCGTCAGCTCAGTTTGGCTCAGTTTTTAGGCGGCGCCGGTGGCTATCAGGGCCTGTCGTCAGCCCAAGAACAACAGATACCACTCGTGCTGTTTGACCCCAAAGGTCAGGACCCGAAAGCGCTGTTGAATACGTTGGAGCAACTGGTGCTTAAGCGAGAGTCGGGCAACTATATGAATTCCCTGCCGGTGCAGTTTAAGCTACAGAATAGCCGAACACAAGCGCCGACACATGCAATGGGACAACAGGCTGTGCTGTTGGGCGCCGGGAACAATGCGAAAATACAGGCGCCGTACAGATATAGGGCACCGAATGATAACATTGCACTAAACAGTTATATGAGTAGAAATTTTGGCAAACAATTAGATTCTGAGCCAAGACTTTTGGGCGCCGGCAGTCACAGCGCCGGGAGTTCACACCCACAGCTTACACAACAGCACCTGATTTGGCGCAATGCGGGCGCCGGCGTTGATATCATACCTGAGTCGACGGAACAACAAAGCGGTCGACATGTGTTGCACAGATATAACGGACAGTCGTCTTCAGGAGAGGATGATAGCAGTAATGGAGAGAGTCGGGAGCTGTCGCTACAGGAGTTGGAGCGCAAGCGTATGGAGCTATTGGAGCTGGACCGACAACAGCGCCGTATGATCGAGAAGGCAACCCGTCATCAGGAGGCCAGGGATCAGGAGTTTAGGCGACTGTTGGCCGCAAAGCAGCACAAGTCGTCCGACACGTCCACTGGCAATCACTTGGCACAGGTAGTGCTTAGCAAACCGGTCGGTGCGATAGCGAACGCCTATCGCAATGGACAGTCAGATCAGCGCTGGATGAATGAGGAGGTGTCGCCTAAAAGTATGCTCATTAGAAACAAGTTGGTTGACATGGATAGGATCGGACCCAAAGGGCCGGTAGATGTGTTGCATAGTATACATGAGCAGCCCCTACATTTTCAGCCCTCTCGACCCACCGATAAGGCCAGTGATGTTCGCTGGAGTGCTATTGAGTCGCCGCTGGCTTATAGTCAGCCGAGCGCTGGCGCACAGGTAGACAAGACGTCACAGCGCGTACACTATCAGATAGCGCCGGACGTGTGGGCACAGGCGGAACGGGTGGACTCGGAATACGTGCGCCGTCTGAAAGATATTCTGTTGAGTCAAACACAACAGAATGAGCCGAATGTGGAGACGATTGCCGTTCCCATGAACATAGGCACCGCCCCAACTGCCGGTGCGCTCAGTGCCGATGCGAACGACAACAGCAACTGGTGGTCGGGCGATAAGTATCGTATGGCCAGAGATCACGTGAGCCGTGTTGTAAATGGACAGTCATATAGTAATTGAAGAGAATTTTTTTACAGCATTTTTATATCATTTTTTTTGCATTCATTTTATAATTATTTGTTAAACAAATTTATTATTATTTTTATTATTATTTAATATTATTTTTTTTCTATGAATAAAAAAATAAGAATTTTTTTTATTACAAGAATTTCATTAATTTTTGTTTCAATCAATAAATTAAATAAAAATTATTTAAAAACTTTTAAAACGATTCGTTTATTCTGTTTGGAGGAGACCTCGGCGTTTGCACAGCTCCTGGACTTGCTGCTGTACCCACTGTTCCGGTGTTATAATGTATTATACATTGAAATAGTATTTATTTTCTCATTCATTGTGTTTTATAAGTAATTGATTTGAAATAAAATTTAAAATTATTAATGAATTGCAATCAAAATGACATTAAAATGACATTCAATTAACGAGAAAATCGATTTCTGTTCAATAATACCATTACTATTGATGTGAACATAATATAAATTATAGCTTTATTTTTAATTACAGTTTTTTATTTATATTTAATTTATAAAAACTATATTTTTAACAAATCTTTTGCATTGAATGGCATTAACTGAATAAATAGTTATATAAAAACATAATAAAAATTAATTTAAATTTACAAACAAACGAAAGAATATTCTCACACAAGAATAATTCTATACTAAAAATGCTAAAATTTTATAATTTGTTTCGTAATAAAACAATAGATTTTATAACAATTTTTTATAATAAACTGTTTTTATAATTAAAATATGAGTAAAATCTATTTTAAAATACATACTCAAGAACCGAATGAGTTGTCCTATTCCATAACGAACACACAGTAATGTTTAGCACAATATAAACACACATTATATTCAGGTTTACAGTTCTTTGTTTAAGAATAACTTAAAAATGAATTTTACTAATTATATCAAATCTCAACCAAATATACTATTAGTACAGATGTGAAAATAATATAAATATTAGTTATTTTTAATTATAGTTTGTTTTGTATTTAATTTTTATTAAATATATTTTAAACAAATTTGAATATCATTATATGAATGAATAGTTATATGAAAACATAATAAAAATTGATTTCAATTTACTAACAAACGCAAGAATATTCTCTAAAGAATAATTCTATACAACAAATGATAAAATTTTATAATTTGTTTCGCAATAAAACAAAAGATTTTAAAACAATTTTTTTGTAATAAACTGTTTATATGATTTAAATAAAAATAAAATGTATTTATAAAATAAATACAAAAGTAATCGTATATTATTGCTAACCATAACGAGCATACAGTAATGTTTAGCACAATATAAACACACTTTATATTCGAGTTTACAGTTCTTTGTCAAAGAATTCTAAAAGAATAAGTTTTTTTTTTGTATTAAAAAAGCTTTTAATAATTTACAAAAAATAAATACTTTATAAAAATGAAAAGATTTATAAACATTTGTTTTAAAACACTTTAATATCGTTATAAAACATTATGAATGAGAAAAAGATTATATTTTTAGAATAGAGTATAGATTGAGACATGAATAGCACTGTTAGGAAAATGTCATTTTTATAATTAATTATTCTTTTTTTCAATGCCAAAAATATGTTTAAATATCATTTCATTTAATTATAATTACTTTTATTTTAACTGAGAGTTAATGTAATTTCTTATGTCATTCTTAGACAAAGAACTGTAAACTGAAATATAATGTGTGTTTATATTGTGCTAAACATTTCTGTGTGTTTGTTATGGACCGAAAAGTTAATAGTTTTTTTAAATGTGAAAATACATTACATTTTTGTTTAATCATATAAACAATTTATTAAAATATTTTTTTTACATTCATTTTTTAATTACAACAAAATTCTATATATTCATCATTTTTTGTATTGAATTATTCTTGTGAGAGAATATTCTTGTGCTTATTATCAATTGCAATCAAATTGCAATCAATTTTATTATATTTTTTCATATAATAATTCATTTAATGACATTCAATTCAAAAGATTTTTTTAATCACAAAAAAACTGTAAATAAAACTCAAACTAATATTTAAATTATGTTCACATCTATAGTAAAGGTATAATTGGTATTTCCGAATTATTTCGTGTAAATTTCAATACAAAAGTGCTTTTTCTTAATTAAAAGACAAAACTTTTGAGAAAAAAACTTTTATTTAAATACAAAAATTGAAAAAAACTTACTTTTTATCATAAAATGATATGAAGTGTAAAAAGCATTTAGAAATCAATAGGAATTCAAATAAAATTATTATTTTTCATTAACTACACCTCTATTCAATAGGGCGCCTGACGTTCGCCAAAATGGCACACCTCATCGCCGCTGTCCATACGCACCGGCAGCGCACGAAAGCGATTCTCGCCCTTCCTATACCTCTTATAGCGTTTACGTATAAAAATCACCACAAAAATAGTTGTCGTTATAATGATTGCGATCAAAAAGACCTTCCAATCGCTGCGATACACGTTTGGCCGGTCGTAAACGGCGGGTGCGCTCGCATAGTGAGCGCAGGCATCGTAACGATTGTCGTACGTAATGTTAACGCGCGTACAGTTTGTTGAGGGGATTCTGTCCTGCATTACGTCCAGCCATTCCTGTCTCGAGGGGCCGACTGTGACGTTAGGGCACAGCCTCTTCAGCGACCTCTCGAAGCACTCCAGGAGCTGCCAATCGAGACAACAGTGGCGTAAATGCGAGGAAAGTTCGCTGGCGTTGTAGTCGTTGAGTTCACTGCTCTTAAGCGCCTGATATTTGCACAAGTCGTACGCCTTCGATGCCTTCAGCCGTACCTCACAGTCACTGTCGACGGCCATCAGTATTGAGGACTCGATGTTTAGGTCGTCAGCGAAATCGTGGCCAAAATCAATGCATTGAATGCTATGGAGAATAAGTGCACAAAAAACACATTGAATTATATTAAACATGTCTTCCGAGAATATTTTTTTCCACCCCTGATAGAACAGGTTGTTCAGGGTAATGCTAGGTGATTCAAAGTGAGCAATGTCAACTCACATAGCGAACTGAAAATAGATAGTTTACACCCTTTTTTCGCTGCACAAAATGCTGTAATATATTCAAACATTTGTTTTTTGTATGTGTTTTCAAATGAGCCATAAATAGTGAGCTGTAATTATATGGTCTGATATTTTTACATACAGTTCCTCACAGCGCCTGTATTTAATGGAACCGAAGGTTAATATTTGTTTTCATTTCTTTCCCACTTTTTCCACAGACAGACAGTCGTTAAACACTAGAAAAATGATATTTTTATTACAGAAAAATATTTTTACATTAAATGTATTGACGATTAAAAACTGTAAAACAGTTTTTCGTGAAAAACGATACAATAGCCTGTGTTTACATACCTGTGCGCTGGCGTATGTGTGCTGTCTCTGTATGTATGGGTTGGTATGTGTTGTTTTTCAATGAGCACCTGTCGTTTTGAAAACGAAAAATTCTATTTGTATTACGCATAATATGCTATGATTTTTAGTAACAGTTTTTATATTTAATTTGAATATATTTTTTTAAATACAGTTATACTGTACTTGTTTTTCGCTGACCTTGATCATCTTTGGCATAGCTATTTACCTGGTAATAAATGATCTAAAATTCTATTCAAATGAAAATAAATATCAAATACTTATCAAAACATCAAATATTTCATTATTTTTTGACATATATTTTAATATAAAATTAATGTTTTTTTTGCCAAACATTTGCTTTTGTTATACTTTTTTTTTGAGTGATTTTTTTTGAGTCAATATTTTGTTTAAATAATATTTTTATCGAAAAATATTTATTATTAATTGTAAATAAAGAGTTTTTCTAATCATTCGAGTGTTTAATAAAAATGAAAAAATGATAACAAAATATTTAAAATATTTTTTGTTTTCACTTCTCGTTATGTTTAGCAAACTGTCTATAATAGGGGTTAAAATTGAGTGCAATTTTTTGCTGTAATTTAAATTCAAATAAAACAAACAAAAATTTGTTTAACAATTATTTTTCTGAGAATATAATCTCTAAACAAAATTCACAAACAATTTCTCATTCATTATAAACATGAGTCCAAAGTCTGCTATCGTTTTGTGTGTTTAAAATAATGCATAAAAACATAACTCGTATTAAATTCTTTGCTTCACGTGTTTGATAGCAATGTATTGCTACAAACGATTGTAATCCCTTTCCCTTTCATCTACCGCTTACACACCCTTATGCATATTGAGAGAGAGGGAGAGAGAGTTTGTGAGAGAGAGTGGAGAGAGAGATAGAGAGGGTATATAATTTCATGTCTTCATAAGCACTGAACCGGAAATGTGATCTTATTTTTCAATTAACGTTAGGCTTAAGAAAACGAGTGATGAAATTGTGAGTCATTTTCATTGATTGAAAAAAACCCAATTTTTTGCACTTCATTTCAAATACGAAAAATATTTTTCTTCAATTGTTTAGAATTTTGTTTTTAACACTTGTTTTCAAAAACTTTTTATTTACAGTCATTTCCTGTGTTTTTTGTGTTGGAGATAAAAATGACTTAATTTTTATGTGTTTTTTGTGATAATTCTTATCAATAGTTATGGCGAAAAAATTCCTCATTGAAGTGATTTGTGTGCAAACGAGTCGTCTGTTTAACAAACACTTCGATGAAAGCGTTAATACAAACGATGCCATCGATTGTGATGTGATTGCAAGGCGTGTGACAACAGTGCTGAGGAAAGCCTGCGAAGACATTGCCCCCGTAGAGGTCGTGTTGACCCTGAGCGCCACTGATGACAGCGCAAGGAAAACAGAGCAGGTATGCTATGTACAGAAAGGCGTCTATCGTTTCGCCGGTTCCCTATCGTTCGCCAGCGATGACTGTGAGCACATTAAGCGCTGTCTGGGAAAGGTATGCGCGGACAGTGCGGGCACCGGCACTCGTATCCTCTTCACCGGCGACACAGAGCACACGGATCTCATCCACTGGCTGTCGAAGCTCAAGGACTTGCATACGCGCCAGTCGTTTGCGCTGAACTCGTTCGCCATGGGCTCACTCGTCGAGCACCGGCTGTTCGTCGCCCACTATCACACAGTGCCTACAAGTGCTAAACAGCGATACGTCGTCACCGACAGTATAGGCGCCGACTTTATGTGCGACAAACGGCTACTGCAGCTCACGTTCACTGTGTTGGACAGTAGTCAGCGCCGACATCGCACTGTCCACAGCTATCGGCTCGACTTTCGGTACGACTCGTTCAAAGAGGCCGTGTTTACGATACCGGCGCCGATGGTTATCCGCATTGTAATCGTCGTTAAACAGCCGCCACTACTGTTCCGAGACGTCGCGGAATGGGTTACCGGTGCTGACCATAAGCCCAAATGGATTCGCGAGCTCGAGCTCTATGGCTGTGAGCCGTCGTGTGTGGGCAAAGCGACGGCGCTTATGCTTGAGCTGCCGGTGATCGCCATTACTGATGCACTGCTCAAAGACCCGTCGGCGCCGCCCTTCCGGGACATTAAAGACCCGTTCCGTATACTACATATGCTGAAGCGCTTCGCGAATATACCCATTAATATGGCGCCGGTAGTCGAACGGAATGGACAGGCGTTTAACGACGCCCTAATAAGGAGTGACTTAATATCAGAGGTGTGTCCGCTAATAGCGCCCGACTGTCGCTTTCAGCTCAGGTATGCATTCGAGTCGATATTCGCGCACACATTCCAGGCGTCGGACGAACTGTTCGTCAATGGAAGGGCTGTTCGTTTCGTCGAGACTGTCCTTGAGTTAGTGAATAGTGCAAAGGAATGGCAGACTGTGGAGAAGGCCCTGTTCCAGGTGTCGGCACTGGTAGATAGTGGCGAGTCGTTCAATACCATCGACGCCCTAAAGGAACTGTACGTTCAGTTGAACGCTATTTACGAGCGAATGAACACGTCTTTCATTGAAGACTTGGTGAACATAAGGCGCGTGATTTTGACGCCGACGCGCGTTCTGTTGCTGCCGGCGCTGCCCACACCTAAGAGCCGGTTCCTGGAGAACGCCGACCCCGAGTACGCGATACGACTGGCCGTATGTGAGGACGACCTCAAGAGTATTCAGTATTCGCTACGCCATGAGTACTGGCATCAGAAGGCATTCCTCGACCGTGTCATCAAAGAGAGGCTGAGCGCCGGTATTGTGATCGCCGGCCGGCGCTACGAGTTTGTGGGCAGTTCCTCGAGTCAGATACGCGACGCCGGGATGATATTGTACGCGGAGGACAGTATGGGCCGAACGGCGCGACATATAAGTGATCGCATCGGCGATATGAGTGCCTTCAGGAGGAATGTACCAAAATTGGTGGCCCGGACGGGACTGTACTTCTCGCACATCATGGGCTACATACCGGTGCCGAAGACCTGGACGTCTGTAGTGCGCGATATTGTACGGCGCCGAAAGGGAAAGGAATACACGTTTAGCGATGGCGTCGGCCGAATATCGGTGCCCCTAATGGAACGGGTTTATGAACAGCTGCCCTACGAGTGTGGGCACCGGCCGTCTGCGATACAGATACGTTACGCCGGGTGTAAGGGTATGCTTGTCATCGACCCGGAGCTCAAAGACAATCAAATCATCTTCAGGGAAAGTATGAAAAAGTACGAGTCCAGCGATGAGCGGCTGTGTGTTGTTAAGGTGTCGGCGCCGCGGCCCCTGTACCTGAACCGGCCCTTCATTACAATACTGGAGCAGTTGGGCGTCAAAGCGCGCGTCTTCCTAAACATGCTGTCCAAAGACCTGACGCTGATGGCCAACGGCATGGTATGCGAGTGCACGGCCACACCATTGCTGCAGATGTACAGCTCGTTAAGCATACCCTACCGGCGCATATACGAGTCGGGCATACCGTTCCTCTCGGAGCCCCTGTTCATGGAAGTGATCGACACTGTCATCAAACACAGAATCCAAGAATTGTTATCGAAGGCCAAAATTATGATACCTATGAGCGCCGGAAGGACTGTGTTCGGCGTGTTGGATGAGACGGGTGCTCTGGAGTATGGGCAGGTGTTTGTTCGACTGTCTGCTATCGATGGGAACGGTATGGCCACAGGGGAGACGTTGGCGCCCCTTAAGGGGACAGTTATGGTCACAAAGTTTCCGTGTTTACATCCCGGCGATGTACGCAAGTTTACCGGCGTTGACATACCGGCGCTCCACCATATCAGGGACTGTATTGTGTTCCCGCAAAAAGGCCCACGGCCAAACCCGGATGAGGTGCGTATGGGAGGGCAGTTATGCCCTGTTTTTAGGGCTCAAAGAAAAAAAAGTTTTTTTCAAACAAAATATATTTTTTATAAAATTTTACAATTATTTTACATCCCTTTCCAGATGGCGGGCAGCGATCTGGATGGCGACGAATACGCCGTCGTATGGAATTCGCCCCTTATTTTCGCCGGCGATAATGTCCCTGCGATGGTGTACCCGACGCCGGCCCCGAAACTCCACTCCAAAGACGTGACCATCGATGACATAATGGACTTTTACTGCGATTATCTCATAGGCAGTAATGTGGGACTACTGGCCAGCGCCCATCTGGCACAGGCAGACAGATGCAAGGAGGGTGTGTTCAGCGACCTGTGCCAGTCGTTGGCCTATAAGACGTCGGTGGCCGTGGACTTCAGTAAGACGGGAACACCCATACAGATCGAGAGGTAAGTCGTGTTTTATAGTGAAATAATTTTCTTTATGTTTTGATATGAAATGAAATGAAAAAATTATTGCAAAGCGATTTTCAGGCGATTTATTTTAAGGGGTATTTTAAGGAATATTTTTTCTATGACCATAAGGAAGGAACGGCCGCTCCGGTACCCGGACTTCATGCAGAAGTTCAACGAAAAGCGTACGTATTTATCGGAAAACATTTTGGGCCAAATGTACAGACATTGCGAACGGTTCAGCTTAGGCATACATAGCTGCGACGAGCACCTGGCGATTGTGGCCATAGCCAACCCAGACCTTATAATCGAGGGCTGCGAGACGTTTAAGAAGTCGGCGCTCAACGCCTACAACGAGTATAAGTTTGTCCTCAACGAAATGCTCCGTCGCTTCGGTGTGGAGAGTGAGGCGGCGCTCATCAGCGGCGCCTATAGTCGTACGTCGAAATACATGACCGGCCGCAGCGAAAGGAACGACGCCGTGGAGTTGTTGAGGAGTCGTATCCAACGGCTGTTCAAACTGTTTAGCCAACGGTTCGACAGTGAATGCGCTGATGAATACCCGGGCGATGAGTGCCGCCGACGGCAGAGGGCCAGCGCCTGGTATTCGGTGCCGTTTGTCTGTGCACAGAAGTCCGACGCCGGCGAACAGCGCTATGGCTTCTCGTGGACTATAGCGGAGGAGATCTGCAAACTGATGGCCAGTAAAAGTACATCCGGTGCTCATAAGCATAGCCACAACTGCTATGAAAAGGCCATCGATTCCATTGACGGTTATATCAGTGATATATATACCCATCTCGAGGCAAATGATGACAACCCCGTCGACGATGAGAACGAGCGATGGCGGCAAATAATGGACATGCGTTTGGAGGCGGCGGAACTGGTGGTAATCGCATGGCTCGAACGCCAGGAGCACATGAATATATACGGCACGGATACCTATCGTAAGCTAAAGGGAAAGTTGGCTAAAATGCGCGACACTGTTATGTGTGATGGTGTGGACGATTCGGAGGAGTCGCCGCTGCCGCCCCTTAAAACGGTAGGCGCTCTAGTGATGGAGTTCCTCGACTCGTCGCTTAACCAGTGGCTAGGCTTTCAATTCATGAGCGCCGGCGCCCGCAGTGGCTATAGGTCATGCGACTCGCCATTAGTGAAGTTCGGCTTTTGGGCGCTCATAACGATTAGGCACTTCTTCATCAGACGAGAGATGCCCCAAATGGCCGTTCCGTTGAGCGCACCCAAATGTGTGGAGAGCTTATACCTGCACTTGCCGTCGGCGATGAACCGATGGGAAGGGAACGACCCCTTGTGTAGACGCTTCGAGGAGCTCATGTGCCAACAGCCCGAACGGGTCAGGGATGTGCTGATGGATGTGAGCGGCGCACAGGATATATGTCTTGAGCCGTATCTGAAGGACACGCAAACACTGCAATACTATTTCCTGTTGACGTCTGTGGGCACCCAATTGTCGCTACAGGTGACCAAGAACTACATATACCATCCGGCGTTCATCAGATCCGTGCTGAAGAGTGTGCGCTCGGGTGGTATGGACGGGAACTGACGTTTTCTGTTGAACTCAGTGGACATCAATTCAATGATAAATGTTATGAAAAGTATTTTTTTAGACTTTTTTCTACTCTATTAATAAAATTGAGTTTTTTTCGCAAAATTTTTTCCCTGTTTTTATTTAATGTCAAAAAAATTCAAAACATTTAAAACTCATTTATAATTAGGTTTTTATTTTTATAAAAAAAATACTTTTTTATTACAACTATTTATTTCACTTAAACTGACTTTCATTTGAATGAAAAATTATTTAAATTTTTGTGTTTTTTATTAAAAACTTATATTTTTTTGTTAAAAGAAATTGTTTTTCAATTTTTGGAATAAATGTTTTATAAGAGAAAAATGTTTAACAAAAGAATTGAAATATTTTTTTTATTCACTTTTCAAATGTGCGCTAAAAGTAATGCCAACAAAAAAAAACATTTGTTTTCAATGAGAAATGAAATCATCGCTCAATAGAGTGCAAGACATATACAGTATAACTGAATATAATTATAGCTGTTATTACACAATGAGAATCAATAGCTGTTTATTGACTGGCCTTCAGATCCATAGAGAGAGCACTGGATATGCACTCTAACATAGTCTAAGGTTTAGTGCATTTTAGTACAACATTTGTTATATAAAGGGTGTCTGAAAGTGTCTGTTCCTCTCAGCACAGGAACTATAGCTAGTGTTTGAATTTTCGAAATAAAAAACAAATAAAAAGTTTTTTTTCGTTAAAAATATTTTACATTTTTTATTGATTTTTATCTATCGTTGAAATTATGGGCACTGTATGTAAAGCGTTAAGCTTTATGGTGAAGGAGATCTATACGAATGCCAGAGGACTGCGCCGTCCGTTTGTCGACAGTGGCCGTCGACTTGATGGACGGGTGGTTGTGATTACGGGCGCCAACACTGGCATAGGCAAAGAGACCGCCAGGGAGTTGGCAGCGCGTGGAGCGAAGGTATGAGTGATAAAAAAATTGATGTAATTCTAGACAATATTTTTACGACTTTCCCCCTCTCACTCAGGTATACATCGGGTGCCGTAATCTCGAAAAGGCTGCCGAAGCCATTGCCGACATCAGAGCCGGTGATCTGAAGGCAGACATCACTGCATATAAACTGGATTTGGCGTCACTGAAATCGATTCGCGCCTTCGCTAAACAACTGACCGAAAGTGTCGACGCCGTGGATATACTGGTGAACAACGCCGGCATTATGGCGTGTCCGGAATGGCAGACGGAGGAGGGCTTTGAGATGCAGTTCGGGACCAATCATTTGGGTATAGAAAACACATTACTTTATATACAAAACAAAAAAATTCAAAACTTTTTTTTATTCGCGAAAACTTTAGGCCATTTCCTCCTGACTCTCCATTTGTTACCACTCCTGAAGAAGTCGCCGAAGGCCCGCATATTAACCCTGTCCTCCAGTGCTCACCTCACAGGCAAAATACACCTGAATAACATTAATCTACGTGACGGCGCTTACAGTGATTGGAAGGCCTACGGCCAAAGTAAGCTAGCTAACATACTGTTCTCGAGTGAGCTGGCGAAAAGACTCGGCGCTCACAGCCATATCACGACGTATTCGCTACATCCCGGGCTGGTAGGAACTGACCTACAGCGCCACGCAGGCATAGGGGGAAAGTTGTTTAACCGAATGGGCTTGACTCCTAGTCAAGGTTCTTGGACGACACTGTTCTGTGTGCTGGACGAGGCACTGGACAATGAGACGGGCCATTTTTATGCGTAAGTGTCTAAATGTTTGAGATTATTCTTAACACAGAATTCAATATAAGAGTTGTTTTACATTTGTTTTTCGTATTTGATTTCTGTGTTGACAGCGATTGCAAACGAGTGGACGACATGATAAAGGCGGCCACCGATGAGGACTGTGCCGAAAGGCTGTGGCAAATGAGCGTCGATTTGGTGTCACTCGAAGATCATCTCAAGATATGAGAAGTGAATTGAAATGAGAATTAATTTTCATATTATATTACAGTTTGTTATTCATAGTTAGTATTGATTTTGTGTGTGTTTTATGAGTGAGAAAAAAAGTTTTTTGTTGTTGAGAAGAACTGTATAAATATAAACCGGTTTCCACTCTATGTATATATACTGTACAAAAATAATAATTGAAAACAAAAGTAATAAATGTTTTTTTTTGTGTTTAATTGTTGTAAAAATTAGTCTCTTTTAGAATAGAAAACATTTTAACTTAAATTGACTTTCATTTAAATGAAAAAATATTTTCCAAAATTATATTCAATTTTTGAAATAAATATTTAAGTTAAAAATCTTTTACAAAAAGCATTGAAATATTTTTTGTTTAACATTTCAAATGTGCGCTAAAATTATTGCCAATAAAAATATTTCAATTGTTATAGAAGTAATGAATTCATCGCTCAATAGAGTGCATGTCATATACTGTATGAGTGAATGCAATTCTGAAGAATAAATTCATAATAAAATGAATAAACTATTGTTTAACCTTGAGATCTATTGAGTCCACTGCCGGTGCTCTTACTTATGGAAAGGTGTAGTGCATAGTAATATGAAAAGGAATTTTTAATCATTTTTTTGCTTAAAACTTTTATTTAATTTTTTGTTTTTGTTTAAAACAAACTTTTTTTTCACTAAATTCTTAAATGAATATAAATTTATTATTAATTCCCTAAGCATTTTCAGGGGGTATTTTATCAATGACTTCTTCATTGATAATTGATTTTCATATTTACCTGAAATTAATGTATATTTTCTTTGCCATTGAATTTCAGGCGAAAAAAACTATTCTATTAATAAGAATAAAATCCAATCAATTATTTTGTCCATTGTTTTCAATACACAATAATTTTGTGCATAAAAAACACGAAAGAAATAATTCTGAAAGAAATAACATATAATTTATAGCTATTTATGTTATAAAAATTTATTTTTCATTTTCTTTAGCAATAAATACAATGACTTTAAAAGCAATGTCAATGTTGTGTACGGAATATAAACACACGAATGCGAGTGTCGTATATAATGAGTGTAAATGTTATTTTGAATATTTCTTAAATAAATTACATTAAAATATGCTTCAAAACTATGAGTAAGTTTCTAAACATGTGTGGAATTTTACGCTAAAAAACGAATATTACTTTTTTATACCAAAAATATTATATAAATTACTGTAATATATAATAATTGTTATTATTCTGTAAAATTCAAGAGAGAGAGAGAGAGAGAGAGAGAGAGAGAGAGAGAGAGAGAGAGAACAATGCCATTCCTTATGTTGACAAATACAAGTGAATAGTAAAACAGAATATTCTTTATACACAACACAACACATACTGTGAGTCATGTAAACACTGAGAGAATATGTCTCACAGAGAAGTCCACCAAAAATATATGGACTTATTTCTGGACCCGCGGCTCATCACTGGCCAACAGGTGACCAAGAACAGTCTGCTATACTGTGAGTGTATGCTCTATAGGATAGGCGTACTGTTCGAGTGTACAATCGCGCCGACACAGCCTCGCAAATGGTTTCGCCACCCGTTCGTCAATCTCGCCATAAGTGTAATATTTTTGGCCAAAGAGTTGTCGCTAATAATCGTCGACAATGACAGCCGCGAGTATTCGGCGCTCATCGGCGACATCGCCCACACATGGAAGCTCAGCACCCACTGGAACATATGGATGATCTCGGTGACCATACTGCCCATCGGCACCCAAGCGCTGCACCTATACTATCGCTACGGTAAAAAGTCGACCGACTATTTGATACACTTCACTGAGGAAGACATTGACAGCTATGCGCCGCCCAGTGATCTCGTGTCGCGCCTACTGTTTAAGTCGTGTGTTGTCGTGATTCAGGTGGTCTGTCCCGTGGCCTTCGGGCTCATGGCGCTCACCTCTTTGTACCCCTACAT
This sequence comes from Quadroppia sp. Gr-Ori-00064, assembly GCA_034700825.1. Taxonomy (NCBI): domain Eukaryota; kingdom Metazoa; phylum Arthropoda; class Arachnida; order Sarcoptiformes; family Quadroppiidae; genus Quadroppia; species Quadroppia sp. Gr-Ori-00064. The sequence continues at coordinate 5,807 of JAQIXR010000057.1, read as the reverse complement.
GACCATGCTCGAGTTTATTCTGTACGGAATATTCTGGACGCATATGTACACTGTGTTCGCGCTAAACACCGCCGGAATATATATCTATCAGATGTTGTATTTTATTCTGTTATCGCATTACTACAAACAGGAGCTCCGACTCATGAATGACCGATTTGAGGCACTGGCCATCGTTTTGAAGAATAATAGGAATAAATTCTTTAACGAATTGAAGTTGAGATCATTATTACGTGCGATCGACAGGAAATACAATGAATTCTTTGCTGTGAATGAGTTTTGGTCGAAATATTTGCCGTTTAATTGGTTCGCAATGTCTTTACTGTTGGGAACGTTAGTACAGATTGTGCTGTTTGGAGAGCTCATACGCTGGGTGACGATGACCTTGGTGATTATATTTATCGTGGAGATTCTATATCTCTTATTCATAATCATATTCGCGGCGAATGTTTTCAATCAGTCGTTTAAAACATATAAAATCTTGAACAAAGTTTTCGTCAATTCTTTTGCAGAGAATATTCTCGTTTCGTCAAAATTAAAGGTCAGTAAAGAATAGAAAAAATTATTTTCAAGATTTTTAATTTAAATTCTTTAAATTCCCTTAAATTCTATGCAATGAATACATAAAAAGTTAATGAATTTAGTGGAAAGAAGTGCTAAAAACAACATTGGATTCAGTTTTGCGAAACTGTTTGTTGTGAATCAGTGGAGAATTTTTGAGGTATTTAACAATTGATTTTTCATACCTCTCCACACATAATGACCTTTTACATATTTGCCTCTACAGCTCCTGGTACTGATCGTGGCCATATTTCTGAAGCTGATGGAATTAACAAGGATATAATAAAATATATAATCCATGTCTGTTTTCAGTAATATTTTTCATTTCTATAAATAAAGTGTTTTTTTCAAAATAAATATAAATTAAGAAAAAAGTTTTGTTTATAATTCTTATGCATTGACTGAAGAGTCGCTGCATTCAGTTCTGGTGCTATTATCCAAACACAGGTAATAATACCTAAGTCCAGAGACTGATCTTATACACAGGTATACAGTATGAATGCACTACACCTTACCCTAAGTAAGAGCACCGACAGTGCACTCTATAGAGCTCAAGGCTAATCAATAAATATATTCATTGTCTTATATTTATGTATTCATACTTCAGAATTGCATTCACACATACAGTATATGACATGCACTCTATTGAGCGATGATTTCATTACTTCTATAGCAATAGAAATGTTTTTTTTATTGGCAATCATTTTAGCGTACATTTGAAATGTGGACAAAAAATATTTCATTGCTTTTTGTGAAATATTTTGTTTACAAAATACAGTATTTATTTCAGAAAATTGAAACTTATTTCAAATCCAATTTATAGTTCAAATATTTATAGAAAAAAATATTTTCATTTGCTCTTAGATTGGCTAAAATGTGCCTAACATTTGGATTGTCTTTAATCTTATTCTCATTGATAAACAAGAATTTCGATAACAGCGTTCGACAGTCGAACCGTTGTCTCGGCTTCGGATACTGAGTCATATTCAGGAACATTTCATTTAGTTTTTTGATTTTATACGAATACACTGTACTCAGATATTTGTCCAAAGTTTTCGCGCTATAATTGTTGGGGTCACCAAGGTCACATTATATAATCAAAGGTACAGTATTGTTTATCATGCTTACTCATAAAGATTGATCTCGAACAGCTCAGTGCCAATGATACCCAGGCTATAAATGTCCGAATGAGTCGTATAGTGAGTGCTGTGGCTAATCTCGGGCGCCATATACTTTGGAGTGCCGGCGCCTGCAGTGTGGCTCATTTGGCTGTATTCATGAGTGACGGCTAAACCCATATCACATAACTTAATGAATTGGTTGTTTTTATCGGTGTATTTGATGAGAAAATTCGCCGGCTTTAGGTCACGGTGAATGATCGGGGGCTGTAATTCGTGTAGATATTGTACACACTTAATGATATCGCTGAATATTTGGCACGTTATGTAGAATTCAATTGAATTCATGGCGTCTGGAAAAGGGTCGCCAAGTCGCCCAAAAACGATGAGCTTTTTAGGCAAAATATTTCGCAGACATTCGTCGCATAAATCCATTTGAATGTAAAGACAATTGTCTTCAATCCATGACATGATGTAACGTACGACAAAGTGTGTGTTCATTCGCTCCAATGTCTTCACTTCGCGCAAACACTTTGCGATGTTTTCGTCTAAATAAAGAATATTTATTTTTAAGAATAATTTTTTTTTCTCTCTAAAGAATATACAGAACTCACTGTCGATAATGACTTTTTTCACAGCAAACAATTCATGTGCAGTCGCTTCGTTCACTTTGAACACTGAGCCAAAGGAACCGGAACTGATTCGCGATATCTCGACGAATGTTCTTTGAAAATAATTTTCTAAAAAATATATATTTATTATTTTCTTTTATATAGTCACAGAATATTCTGTAATAGTGAACTATATTCTTTTAGCGATAGGATAACAAAAATTTTAAAGTACAGAATATTCTGTATAAATATCATACAAACCTCGAATTATTGGCACAAAATTCTTGAATTCTTGTGAAAATTCTGCGATTCGACTCTCGTTCAAATTAATCGTTTTGGCAGTGATTTTGTATTCATTTGAATAGAAATCAAAATAATTGCTATATTTCGTCACCGATAGCTCCGTGTCGTGTATGTAGTGTATTCTGTTCTCGCACAAACCGGCCGTTTTTGCATTGGAATGTTGATTGTATGTAATCGAGTGGAGCGACTCGAAGCGCAGATTACCTTGCACCAATTTCGATGGCGGCGACTGATAGCTGTCGACGTTGTCGTCATATCTATAGAGACCACAAAAATAGACGAATCCGTCGTTCGTTAGAAAGTATGTGTTGTTATGAGACGGAGAGACGGCCTTAATGTTCGTGATCTTCAATACTTGAGGCGCTGTTAGCTTTTCATTGCTTTCCACGTCGTGTCCCAATTGGAAGCAGCGGTTATTACCCCAGCTATAGACTTGTCCGTTGTCTGTGAGCGCATACGAACTACAATACGAACAATGGATTGATTTGATTGTAATGTCTTTTGCATTGAATTTGATAACTCTTGGCGCGAAATATTTGCGCTCCTTTTCATCGCCCGAACCTATCTGTCCGTCACCGTTGGCGCCCCAGCCGTACACAACACCACTGGCCGATAGCAGTAGTGTATGTCTGGAACCGCAAGCGATTTGTTTGATATGAATATCAGAGAAATATTTAATTTCTTCGGGCTTTGAATACGAAGACAAGAAGAATGATAAGAGAATGTTATATCCCTTTCCCAACTGTCCACAATCATTGCAGCCCCAGCCGTACAATTGATTCCTGCTATTCAACGCCAGCACAAAATCCCAGCCATTAATGAATTGTTGAATATTTTTAAAACACAATTCAGTTATGATTTGTGGCTCTGTTTCGGGTCTGTTGTGACCCAAACCGAGACAGCCATAGGTGTTGACACCGAAGCCAAACACGCGATCATCGCCCGTGACGTACAGTGCATTATAGCCGTAGTTGTCGTCAAATATAAACAATAATTTGATTTCGTTTTTAATATTTGCGGAAATTTTGTCACAAATTGACAATGAATTCCAAATGTCAGTCATTTTCAGTGAAATATAAATAACATTTCAATCAATGCTTTCATTCAATTGTATTGTAATTCACAGAAAATATAAGAAAAAAAATTTATAATTTTTTTGTTATTTAAATTTTTTATGATAAAAATACAAGAAATTATTTTTTCAAATCCATTGCTATCACAAAACTTTCGATTAATTTATGTGACATTTAATAAATTATTATTTTTTTTCATTTCATATAATTATTTTATAATTAATAAAACACTTGAAAAATTTTGTTGATATAGCAATGTGACCAAGGACATTCACTGCAATTAAGTAATGTAAAGTGAAAACTAAATCTTTTATTATTATTAACAGATAAACGCTTAATAATCTCTGAGAAGAATTACACACTCTATGGCTATGTGTTTTCAATAGCAAAACCTTTTGAAGATTTCTTTCCACTATAGCACAACCTATTCTACACTGTCTGTTATTTTAAAGCATTGAGTGATTAATGTTTTTTTCATTTTATTTAAATAAAATTACTTTAACTTCTCTTTTAATTAAATATGTTTGACATTCGCAATGTTATAATGCGAACAAAAATGAGTTAATTATTAGTTATATTCTATTGTTTGCAAACCTATTGCTTATCATTCGTTACGCCATTAATCTCTTCATTGATTATGACATTGAAATCAAACTAATTCTATACGACTATTCCGTATGTATGGGAGAGTGAGTAAAACAGATCAAAATTATATACTACGTTCCTTACGGAAAGCGTACTTAAAAGTAGATTTTGTATTATATTGTAATCATTCATTGAAGGCAAAGTAAAATGATTTTTATGTGAAAAAAACAGGATTTTTGACTGAAAAGGTAATCGACTGAACAACCCGGATTTTATATCGAACTCTACTGTATATTCTATTGAATTATTTTCAAAAATATCTTTGAATATAATTTTTAATGAAATAAAAAAATAAGTGCTGGGATCACAGGCAACTGCATTTGCAAGTGCACATGCAAATAACATTATGACTGCCTGAGTCACTATTGTATTCTATCCATTATGAAGTAATTTTCAATTATATTCAAACACTGTTTATAGCATTGAATATCATTATTACAGTCGATAACTAAAAGTAAAGAAAAAGAAGGGATTAAATGATTTTTTCGGTATTTTTACAATTTTTTTTATATGAGTGATAATTATGGTAGAAAGAACTAGGTCATAAATATAAGTTGCAGGTATATTTATATTAATAATTCTGGACTGTTTTTAAAAATAATTTAAGTTCATTTTTCATATCATAAGCAAATGTCAATTAAGTTGTTTGATGGTAATATACCTGTTTGTCATGATTATTGATCCCGGAGCTATTAATCATGGAATAAACAGAATAATAAAATAGAGAATAATAGAGAATATGAATAATTGTCGTTAAAAATAATAAAACGAATGAAAATAAATTTTCTTATAATGTAATGTAGAATAAAAATCGATATAAAAATAAATGATTTTAAAGCAAATGTTCTTATTTTTTCCATTCATTTCAGTGTAGAATTTCAACTGAATTTTTAGAGTCATGATTAGAATAGAGAAGAAAAATATTTTGAAAAATATTTTTGTTGACTATTATTTAGATTCATTTATGAGACGTTTGGCGAATAATGTGAACAAAAATGAGTTAATTATTAGTTATATTCTATTGTTTGCAAACCTATTGCTTATCATTCGTTACGGCATTAATATGTGCATCGAATATGACATTGAAATCAAACTAATTCTATACGACTTATCCGTATTTATGGGAGGAATACATAAATATAATAACATTTTATTGATATTGTGTCATATTTTTCTCACATCTCTTATAAGAAAACTTCATTTATCAAAAGATGAGAATGTTATGGAATGGCTTCAGTTGTTCATTCTCATGAGAAGCCATATACGACCGGCCAACACGTGGTTCAATCGGTCTGATAACGAAATACTTAGGAAGACAATCAAAATGTCTAAATATTCGTATAAAATGCTAAACATTTTTATTATAAATTTTGGTAAGAATTTAGATAAAGAATTAGAATTACTTTTTAAAAAATATTTTTTAACAGCATTTTCACTGATATTTTTGAATATCATAATAATCTTCAGATATTATAATCTCAAACTCTTTTTGATGGCAT